>WNWK01046774.1:0-14184 GCA_009830355.1 Cherax destructor
TCTACAGACTGGGTGTGGGTGTTGCTTAGTTGTTCTAGAGTGGTTAGTTTGTCTTCCAGAGTTGTGATCTTGACGAGGTACTGTGCGTTGGAGGTTTTAAGCTCCTGCATTTCCTGGGTAAGCTTGGTGATTGTTTGATTCTGGATCATAAGGAGTTTGGCTATCTCTGGGTCATTAATCTTCTTAACATCAAATCCATGGAAAGAGTTATCTTGGACTGTGGCGGCGGCCATTATTGTTGTTGTCTGGCGGGTGTTGTGGTGGTGCAGGTGTTTGGGGGTTGAGGCCTGGCTGGTAGTACGAGAAGTTTTCCTTGCAGAAATGCTGCTCTCACCTGGGATGTTAGGAGTTCTTGGCTGTTTACTGGATCTTCTGTTGTTGCTATGACCCTTGGCCATTGACCGTGGCTTCAGATGAATAGTAGGCGATGTGGAATGGGTGAATGTTGTGGAGTATCACTTCAGTGGCAGCGGGGCAGGTGGTGGTAACACAAGTCCTATTAGTTGGTGATTTTGTGTATTTTTGGGTAATTACTGTAGTTGATTTATATCATTCTGGGTATCCACATATGTTAGTGTTATGTGGGTCTTGATTAGGCCATCACAGGGCTGCTGGGCACTTCAGGTGGAAGTAAAAGTAGAGGACAAGGTTCTTGCTGCTTGCTGCCGCTGCGGTGCGGTGGGATCACCTGTAAGTTTCTGATCCCAGGGACACTAGCAAGAAATTCCTCTTGTTATCTTGCTCTTTAATTCCTAAGTGAGCGAAATTGGCTTCCAACAAGCTTAGCCAAAGCTCCAAAGAAATCTTACGTGGGTCGAAAGGCTCCAACCTTCCGTGTGAAGCCATCGCCACTTGTTGCTGCTGCTGTAGATTCTTGTAATGAAGCAAATCAGCCCCTCAAGCATTATTTATGTAAGGTGTGATAAATATTAGTTGTGAAAATTTCATGACTGTCCTCACTTATATTTCTTGTCTATATCCTTATCTATTTACCATGTGCATAGTTCTGTAACTCAGGGGAAAGAAATAAATGCTGTTAATTAACTCAAGAAATGTATTTGAACTGTGATTATCTTCACATTCTGTTGCTCATGTTATTGTATGTTCCAATATGTTTTCTCTAGAATTTTTGTTAATCTGTAATATAGCGTATAACATTAATTTTCTTTGTGTCTGATTATTTTTCTAGTATTAGTATTCATTGTAATAATTATTGTGAGTAGAAATAAGGTTTATAGAGGCAAGTTGACCGTCTTGTGTAGAAATTTTTAAAGAGTTTGTGTACATGAGAGGGATTTGATTCAAAACAAGGGAGGGAACACGCGGAAGAGTTCCCCTATCCACTCTCACACCTTTGTCAGCTTAAGAAGCCTTTTTCAACTTCTCATATTGATTATACTGCTGCTAACAAGTGAGTTCATAATCTGTGTTGAGAGAGATAAGTAGAGAAGATCAAATATTGTTACAATGCAGTCTTTTTGTGTTATGGTCATTGGAGGAACAAGCCTCCAGCTGGCATATCTTGTATCACTCTAAGAAAAGGCCTATTGACTGTGTATACCTTGTAACTTGCCTTATTATGATAGTTAAATGATACCTGTATATTGTATGATTAGAGTAAATTGTAAGAATAATGATAATTTAAGGTGCAATGATTGTTACTTTTGACTCATGTGACCTACCCTAATACTTCTTATTTCTAACCTATAACTTTCCTAACCTATCTTTTATGCTAATACTCTTTTACTAAATATCTACTACTTATGTTTAACTATGTTTATTCTCTCTAAGTTGCCTGTCACATGTAACTGAACTTAACCTAGCTTATATATGTTTTTACTATTTTTGTACCACTATTTTATTTTCCTCTGTCTTATTCATACTAGCCTATGTTTCATGTTTATTCTGTGTATAACATATATGTCATTCTTTTTTTTGGTGTATTATAATTGTGTTAAGTTATACTGTTTGTTTACTGTTTTTCAGCTGTCTTATTTTTATGTAAAATCTTGAATTGTTTTTGATATGCCATTTTTTATTGTTTTCATAATTTGTTAATTATATTCCATTCTTATATTTTTTTTCAAGATCTTGTTTTGTTTGTAGAAGTTCTAGTTTGTGTATTTTGTGACTAAACCTAAAAATGATTTTTAGGTCTTAGCAGCAACCAGGCACCCCCCAAAGAGATGCCTCAAGAGTAGGAGCAGGCTTGGGGTTAGCAACCAGGCACCCCCCAAAGATATGCCTCCAAAGTAGGAGAGATCCACAAGAGATACTGAGGAGAGGAGAGTGCTAGAAACACCTTGAACACTATAGTCCTGGAGGATCAGACCAGGCTTGTAATCTGGGATTTGGAAGGTCTCAGGAGCATCCTGAGGCAGGAATGTATCAAGGAAATGTAAATCTCAGTATGGAAAAGCTATGTGGGGAGGGAGTGTTAACATCAGTAAGCAAGGCTTACTCTAAGAATTAAGTATTTGCTATTACAATTGTTTTTTTTGTGCCAACACTTTCTGATACCCTTGTAATGTGTTTATTAAATTGTAAGTGGTTATGTCTGGGTATGTTTTACTTTCGCCTTTGAGCCATGTATACAAGGTCCATGTGTCAGAGACTAAATTTAATAACCTATTGATGTTATCATTTTTCTGTGGAGAGTCAAGCCTCTGATAAGGTGCCTACTGCTCGTGTTTTCAGGCCATGCTACTCTAAGAGCCAGTACTTATCAGGACCCCTATCTTGTTTTAACTATCCTATATTATTTCTCACTGGGTTTTCTCCTGCTCTAACCCAAACTTTATGTTTTCCTCCCTTCTCCTATGACTTTTGTTTCTTTTATCCCTTCCACTGTTAAAAGAGCAGGTGGTGGCAGCATACTCCCAAGAGAATAGACCGCTACCGTCTATTCTCCCATATTCCAGTAATGTTCCCTTTTATTTGATCTCTTTATCCCCATATTTTTTTGTATCCACTCCAAGTCTCTACCTGAGGGAATAGACAACATGGCATCGTCTGGTGTTCTGTCGACCCCAGGGTGGGGCTGGGGTGGTATTTGCCGCATTTCATTCTGGGCTACCAATATCCCTACTACTTCAGGCCACATTGGCCCACTATCCTTGGTTCTGATGATCCCATCCTCGTCGCCACTGTTGTGGTTGTAGGTTAATAAAACCCAGAGTAACAATAACAATGTACTCTCCAGGGCCGCTCCATAACAACAACGACAATAACAAAACAATTATAAATGACTGAACCAAACAAACATAGTATTCAATCCTCCTACTGCTCCCAACCCCTTACAATAAGGGCAAGACATAGGGTCCTGCGAGCCTCAGTAGGTAGACACTGTGCTTGTCTGTAGAGGAACTTCAGTCCTGCATTCGCTTTCTTTACTACACTGTTCCCTATCAATTCTCCTGACATGCATGGGTCAAAGGGGATTCCCAGATATTTTACTGAGGAAACTGAGGTGATGGATTCCCCATTACATCGGACATTAAAATTATTTACCCTGCTCAGTTTATATTTCGTGCCAAAGAGTATGGCTTCTGTTTTCCCGAGGTGTAACGATAACTTGTTGTCTACTAACCATTTGCTGCAGGACTCTAGTTCCAGTGTTAATACATTAGCTATATATTGTGGGTCTTTACCTGATACTAACAGAGCACTGTCATCCGCATACACTAGGAGTTTGCACTTGACACTGATGGGCATATCATTTACATAACACAGGAATAATAAAGGACCCAGAATACTACCTTGGGAACTCCACATGCTATCGGCAGTGGTTCTGATTCTGTTTTGTTGATTTTGACAATTTGTTTCCTATTGCTAAGATAGGACTTAAACCAGTCTGTGGAACGTATGCCGATAGCTTGAAGTTTCTTAACTAGGGAGGTGGCAACCAGAGCAGATACAGCCCTGCCAGAAGACTCCTGTTTAGATCCATCAGTGTATATAACTTGAGATAACTTATTACTACCAGCTAGGCGAGAAATTTCTTCTTGAGCAGTTGCTTTAACAAGTGATTTAAGGAAGGGATTACTAGCAATGAGCTTCAAGTCCCTCTCAAGAAGCTCATTGCTAGTAATCCCTTCCTTAAATCACTTGTTAAAGCAACTGCTCAAGAAGAAATTTATCGCCTAGCTGGTAGTAATAAGTTATCTCAAGTTATATACACTGATGGATCTAAACAGGAGTCTTCTGGCAGGACTGCATCTGCTCTGGTTGCCACCTCTCTAGTTAAGAACAATAATTATTTTTTTGAACTAGGCATAAGAATTAACAACTGGGCGTCTACACTGCAAACTGAATTGTTTGCAATCTTAATGGCACTAAAGCTAACTTATGACACTGAGCTTGACTCTATCATCATTACTGATTCTATGTCATCATTGAAGGCTCTTGACTCATATAATGACTCTAACAGCATGCTCATTGGAGAAGCCAGGTATAGATACTCAAAAATCCGGGACAAAGGAATTAATGTACAATTGCTATGGATTATATCACACATTGGATTACTCCTTCATGATAAAGTTGATATGTTAGCCAAGAAGAGCACCCAGAAGGAGAATGTAGAATATAACTTTGGTATATCTGTGTCTAGCATTAGGAATAATATTAGGAGAGAAATAAATAATGAAAATGATTGCTATAGGAATGCAGTTAGAAGCCTGAGTAGATCTATAACCCACTATGATAACATGAATGTAGATAAGTATGTTTATGGAGCAACTTGCAATGTGAACAGACTGACTGATGTTGTAGTGGCCAGGCTTAGGCTTGTCTACAAGTACTTCTGGCAGTTTGGGAGATACACAGATGATGATCAAACTAAATGCAAATTATGTGATCAGGCATATGGTCACTGTCTTGAACACTATGTGCTTAATTGCCCACTTATTGAGGAATATAGAGATAGACAGTATAATAACCTATGTGACATGTCAAGATATCTTATTCATGAAATAAGATACCAATTGTACTAAGCAAATTTCCTAAATTTGCTTGTAACAGATAATTGAAATGTAGATATAAATCCAAATGTACAATTGTTAACCCCTTTGGGGCCTAGTGCCTAGGCCTTTTGTGTATCCATATGCTCTTGCGCTACCGTCCACAGGATGGATATGGGGTACACAATAAACTAGCCTCTTCGTTGGCAAAATCTAAATCAACTAGAATCATGAGTTGCCATTTACAACACTGCCAGCATCATGAGTCACAGTTTACAACACTCAGACTCATAAGTCACATTCTAATAAACACCACAAACATCTCCTAGAATCATAATAAACAACATAAACATTTCTTAAACAATCTAGTAAAAACACCTCTCAGGATAATCCTTGTAAACACTACAACTAAACAACATTGCAGCAAATACATTACTCAGAGACAATTTCAAGCAACTCCCACTGATGAACCTGAACAGGAGAGTTGTCTCCCACTGGCATAGTATGTTCAGCTGCCACTGATGAACCTGAACAGGAGAGTTGTCTCCCACTGGCATAGTATGTTCAGCTGCCACTGATGAACCTGAACAGGAGAGTAGTCTCCCACTGGCATAGTATGTTCAGCTGCCACTGATGAACCTGAACAGGAGAGTAGTCTCTCACTGGCACAGTATGTTCAGTTGCCACTGATGAACCTGAACAGGAGAGTAGTCTCCCACTGGCATAGTATGTTCAGCTACCACTGATGAACCTGAACAGGAGAGTAGTCTCTCACTGGCACAGTATGTTCAGCTGCCACTGATGAACCTGAACAGGAGAGTAGTCTCACACTGCCATAGTATGTTCAGCTGCCACTGATGAACCTGAACAGGAGAGTAGTCTCTCACTGGCACAGTATGTTCAGTTGCCACTGATGAACCTGAACAGGAGAGTAGTCTCCCACTGGCATAGTATGTTCAGCTACCACTGATGAACCTGAACAGGAGAGTAGTCTCTCACTGGCATAGTATGTTCAGTTGCCACTGATGAACCTGAACAGGAGAGTAGTCTCCCACTGGCATAGTATGTTCAGCTACCACTGATGAACCTGAACAGGAGAGTAGTCTCACACTGCCATAGTATGTTCAGCTACCACTGATGAACCTGAACAGGAGAGTAGTCTCCCACTGGCATAGTATGTTCAGCTACCACTGATGAACCTGAACAGGAGAGTAGTCTCTCACTGGCACAGTATGTTCAGTTGCCACTGATGAACCTGAATAACTCCTCCATCATTAGAGAACAGCCTTAAGAAGGATTTTAAGATTTCACTTAGTGTCTTCTCTGTTGAGGTGAGATGGTAGAGTTGAGTGAGATGGTAGAGTTGAGGTGAGATGGTAGAGTTGAGGTGAGATGGTAGAGTTGAGGTGAGATGGTAGAGTTGAGGTGAGATGGTAGAGCTGAGGTGAGATGGTAGAGTTGAGATGAGATGGTAGAGTTGAGGTGAGATGGTAGAGTTGAGGTGAGATGGTAGAGTTGAGGTGAGATGGTAGAGTTGAGGTGAGATGGTAGAGTTGAGGTGAGATGGTAGAGTTGAGGTGAGATGGTAGAGTTGAGGTGAGATGGTAGAGCTGAGGTGAGATGGTAGAGTTGAGATGAGATGGTAGTGTTGAGGTGAGATGGTAGAGTTGAGGTGAGATGGTAGAGTTGAGGTGAGATGGTAGAGTTGAGATGAGATGGTAGAGTTGAGGTGAGATGGTAGAGTTGAGATGAGATGGTAGAGTTGAGGTGAGATGGTAGAGTTGAGGTGAGATGGTAGAGTTGAGGTGAGATGGTAGAGATGAGGAGAGATGGTCGAGTTGAGGTGAGATGGTAGAGTTGAGGTGAGATGGTAGAGTTGAGGTGAGATGGTAGAGATGAGGAGAGATGGTCGAGTTGAGGTGAGATGGTAGAGTTGAGGTGAGATGGTAGAGTTGAGATGAGATAGCAGAGTTGAGGTGAGATGGCAGAGTTGAGATGAGATGGTAGAGTTGAGGTGAGATGGTAGAGTTGAGGTGAGATGGCAGAGTTGAGGTGCGATGGTAGAGTTGAAGTGAGATGGTAATACCCCAGCCCGGGTATTACAATTTACTAGGTCTAACCCCCAGCTGGTAAAAGACGGTAGAGTAATAGAGAAAAACGAAGAATTAACAATTGGCAACTGGGAGAAAAAGTGTAGTTACCACTAACCCGGACATAGTACAAAACTTGTCACTATAGATGATTTTTCCACCGAAGTGGCTAGTTTATTGTGCACCCCATATCCATCCTGTGGACAGTAGCGCAAGAGCATATGGATACACAAAAGGCCTATGAACTAGGCCCCAAAAGGGTTAACAATTGTACGCTGCCAATAAACAACACCGAAGGAATTTCAACCAGACACTCGTATGAAGAGTAGCAACAAGATTCTGGGTTACTAAAATGTGAGGCTGTTAAACTCCACCGAATAGGTCAATGACAAACTAAAGGTTGAAAATGTCCGTCTGTATGAACCGTTCAGATGCGATAAGGACTGTACACATGTCAAGAAACAGCTCTACAAGATGATACGCCCGATACTGGAATATCCATACTTATTCCTGTCCTAATCCAACTTGCTTAAACTCCACGGACGCTCGATTGAGAGAGAGTCCGAATGGATTACCTCAATATTTTGTTTTGTAGGATTATTGTCGCAATAAACGTCAGACACAGCATGCTCAAGAAAAGCCAACTTTATAGTATGCATTAACTCTGGTTATCCGAGAGAGAGAAAACCCACCCCATGTGACTAGCACCAAACACTGAACCCACCCCATGTGACTAGCACCAAACACTGAACCCACCCCATGTGACTAGCACCAAACACTGAACCCACCCCATGTGACTAGCACCAAACACTGAACCCACCCCATGTGACTAGCACCAAACACTGTGATCCATTAACCCCGCACAGAACGCACCAGACGACCTTCCATCGAGGAACAAGACGCTACTTTTGGAAATGTTTCTTCTGAAGTCAATAATAAGAATCAACCAGTTCACATTTGTGTGAATGATGAATTCCCAGGTCATGAATACTGGGCGACTACCAGGAGACGATGAAGACTGGATAACAACAGAACGTAAAAATGGATAAATCCACCACTGTTGTGACGCCCTCTGAACACCTGAACACCGTGAAGATTGCGGAAAACAGAACACGAAGACTAGCCAAAAACAGAATACTAAGCAGCGATTCACCTTCGCCCGCAAGCCTCTAGATCAACCACCTTCTACCACAAGGAATTTCATCTTATGAAAAAAATAGCATATCCACATTCACAGCAAAAATATGCAAGTAAAAGCCCTTCATATATGGATGTGTAAACGTGCTGGGAAGTGTCGTATGTAACGTAAATATATTTGATGTTGATGTAAAATTCATATTATACATATCAATAAAGATATTAAGCTAAAAAAACCTACATATCAACCTCCAGGTAACAGTTAAGTGATTGGGCCTCTTATACTTTTATCGCTCTCCTCTTCTCTCGTACTTTCTCAACCTCTTTCTAATCTTCATCTTTCTTCCTCTCTCCTTACCAGGACTCAGGTTATCCTTCCTTCCACTACGACGCCTTCACATTGCAATGAAAGTTTATAAGGACTGGAAAAATAACTTCTACTAAAAGCAAATTTATTTAGATTAATACATGAAGAAATATGAAAGACATGAAGTGCTGTAAGTGAAGTGAGAAGTGAAGTGACAGGTGTGTTACAGCGGATGAGGTAGAGGTACAAAGGTCAAGGAAAGGTTCCTGATTGAGACAGGATGCGACTACTGTCAGCTGCACTTGTTTGTTCTCACAACTTTTTTGTGATCTATTAAGAATTTTTTTTTTATAGTTGGATCATATTTTTGTGAATTTGTTTTCCTAATTACGTTTCAGAATTTCTGTTCTTATCTCTTCTCAATTTAATTTCCGTCAGTTTCATTTATTTATTTTTTCTGTTCGTAACTCAAGATTATTAAAATTTAGGTTTCCGTTATTCTTCAATGTTCATTAGTCACTTATTTATCTTGAATCCAATACAGAGATGAACTTGGACAGGTACTGGGTATACGGGTCGTCAACTGGTACTGGGTATATGGGTCGTCGACTGGTACTGGGTATATGGGTCGTCAACTGGTACTGGGTATATGGGTCGTCAACTGGTACAACCTGTAAAGATGTTATTAGAAATTATTTTGAGAAACACAAAGATGCATTTCCTTCAATATTCAACTTTTAGTTATGTAGATGAATTATATTATATGTCACACAAGAGACACATTCAATCCACCACACACACACACTGTGGAGTAATGTGCTCCTACGATAAAAATTGACTGTAAAGCTTGCTACTTAGCTTATTGATGAATCCAAGATGTCGCAGCCATCCCCAACACCTTCTCAGGGGAAACATCTATGGCCTCATTCTCCACAGGGCTGTAAGGTAAACATCAAGTGAGTATAATTATTGCCCCAAAGGAGCATATGTCCATATTTCGGTCTTGAGGGACTGAAAGGCGGTTTACTCACATGTTTGGACTTAAAAGTCCACGCATAACCGCCGTCAATAGGTAAATTTTGATGCTCTTGAAATACAAGAACTGCACAGTCCCCTGTCTGATAAGAACATAAAAACATACCTTGCTCTTGTAACGTGAGCGATGGTGTTGGCTCCACCATATACGGCGGAAATGCTGTCTTGATTGTAGAATGTCGCTGAGAGTCACCGTCTTGTTTCGATGGAGTTCACTTGCGATTGTCTCTACGTTTGTCTTTTTGCAGTAATAAGAAGCTGTTCACACTTCTGAATATACTGCGATTTTATTCACTAAATGCGCTGGAACAGAGTTCTTATCTTATTTCCCGACGTTAGTGGAGATTAAATTAGAATAACGAACGCGTACGACTAATGTCTTTGTTGAGTTACATCACCTCGCGCTGTATGACCCCTCGCGTCGTATGACCTCTTCGGAACCTGTATTCAATCTAACCCCTCGTGCAGCTTCTTGCAGCCTCGTGGTCCCTCGTGGGGCTTGTATCACTGACATCAGCACAAGTTCAACAATTGCTACATACTGCTACAAGTGGCAATTAAAATGTTTGTGTTCCCTAAATTTCAATCACTGGAACACATGATTGTAATTTTCAAGTGTAGAAACCAATACAACAGTTTACTGTAATCTTCCTGTTTCGGCAAAGAGTTACATTTATCTCAAATGTCTATTAAGTCACATACACTCACTGCTACTTGGTCAGACCACGTGACACACTGTGGTCAGTACATCTGGTCTGAGTTATTTTGTTTATGCACCCAGACTCGTCTGGCCCCTTCCTAAGGGCGGAAAGGGTGGGACCGTTAACAAGGGTTGTAAGGGTGCATACCTCCCCTCCTTTGGAGAATTTTCTCCACACTGGGGGGCAGCGAAAGTTTTACTGAAAGTAAACTACTCATCGCTTAACATTAATTTGATTTTCTCACTCGCCATCACTGCTGCTTGTCTTTTCTGAACAGCTTCAGTCTGTGTGGTTTCTGGAGAATCACTAATTTTATTTTTGTTTTCAACACTGTGTAATTCTAACGGCACTAATTTATATATGGTCCGCTTATTCACTACACCTTTGCTCAAAACATCAACTGTCCTGATGATTCCATTAGCATCAGGATATATGGTCACAATTTTTCCAAGAGGCCAATGGGACTTCGGACCATCATTGTTAATAATCACTATGTCACCAGGTCTTAAGGACTTATAATAGAAGTGTTCTCTCAATGAGGTGAGATAGTCTTCTCGCCAAATTTTCTCCCAGCGTTCAATCACTTTATTCAGGTGTTTGAATTTACGTCTGAGTTGCTCAGGTTCGAAATAAGTAGGATCCTCTATGATTTCTTTATCATTCATGTGAGGAACAGGTTCGAGCCTTCTGCCATGTAGTAAATGAGATGGACTTAACACTTCTAAATTGTCCAGATCATCGGTAACATACGTTAAAGGTCTGTTGTTGAATCTATTTTCTATTTCAGTTACGACTGTACGAAATTCTTCTAAGTCGATTCTCTGACGATGAAGAGTCTTCCTTAAACAACGTTTCACAATGCCTATCATTCTTTCGTAAAATCCGCCGTGCCATGGGGATTTAGGAGGAATGAATCTCCAACGACAATTGCGTTGATTCAGCATCTGTTGTACTTCAGGCTGCTCAAAAATCTTGTTTATGTAAGCAGCACCAGCAATAAAATTCGTTGCATTGTCTGATATCATCAGCCTGGGACATGCCCTTCTGGCTGCAAACCTTCTAAATAATTTGATAAAGGTTTCAGCAGACATATCTGTGGCTACTTCTAGATGTACTGCTCTAGTCGTAGCACAGGTGAACAAACAGATGTACACCTTTATAGGAACTTTGTCAACTGTTTTAGTTAAAATTATTGGTCCAGTGTAATCTACACCTGTCACCTCAAATGGAGTGACATGACATACTCTTTCAAAAGGGTATGGAGGTGGACCTGGATACTGACATACTCTCATATCATAATGACGACAAGTAATACAGTCTCTGATTTGTTTCTTCACACTTTGTCGACCTTGAGGTATCCAGTAGGATTGACGTATATGACAAAGAGTGTCAGCTACACCACCATGTAACACGTTACTGTGGGCATTCTGAATAATCAGTCTTGTTGGCCAATGATTCTTGGGGATCAATACTGGATGTATTGTTTCCTTAGGTAGTGAAGAATTATGAATTCTTCCTCGACATCTTATAATTTTTTCTGAGTCGAGATAAAGTCCTAAAGAATTAATCATATCAGGTTTCTTTGGAGATTTATCCTGAGTTTCCAGAAATTTATACTCTGTAGAGAAAACATCTTTCTGTATTAACTTTATCCAGTATTTAATGGGTTCAAGTAATTCATAATTAGGTTTTATCCCTTTAATGAATTTAAAGACAAGATCCATCAATGACTATTTATTTTGTGTCTGCAGTATTTAAACAGATTATTTCTGCTGTGTTCAAACAGACTGTTTCTTCTAGCATAATGTAAGCTTTTTGCTGTGGCCAGTTATTTTCATTAGAGAGCCAGTTAGGTCCGTGGAGCCATAATTTATTATCCACAAAGTTCTTGAGTGGGACACCACGTGACAACATGTCAGCTGGATTCTCTTGTGTAGAGACGTGGAGAAATGCATCTCTCTTATTTCTTCTACTCTATTCTGTACATAGACCAACTTACTCTTATTATTTCTTAACCACTGGAGAACTGCTTCATTGTCACTCCAGATCACAGTTTTTTCAATAGTGAGATGATCAAGTACTTTGTTGAGATAGACAGCTAATTTTGTACCTACATAGAGTGCTGTCAGTTCCAATTGTGGTACTGTTCTGACCTTCAAGGGTGCAACCCTGGCCTTTGAAGTAATTAAAGTACTTCCTTCAGCGTTACTCATGTAAGCTACAGCGCCATAACATCTGGTTGACGCATCACAGAACACATGTAATGTGTACTTGTTTCCCTCTTGACCTATTTGTCTGGGAAATTTAATTTGATGAAGTTGTTTAAACTCCTTTGATATTTCATCCCATTCTTGACTCATTTCTTGAGGCAAGTTCTCATCCCAACCTATTTTGAGCTTCCATGCATCTTGCACAAGCATTTTACCTTTTATGGTAATTGGTGAGACGAGTCCTAGAGGATCAAAACATTGTGATACCTCTGACAGTAAACTATTTTTAGTGAGTGTACTGCTTGATTTATTGTTTATCCTTTTGAGACTCAAAGTGTCTTCCTGTGCGTTCCAATTAAGTCCAAGCATGTTGTTGCATTCAGGAATTTCAGCTTCAGAGAAATCTTCTTTGATAAGTTCCCTTAATTGATTTGAATTAGTATTCCACATCCTTAGAGGCATATTTGCTTCTTTCATCTCCTTGTTAGCTTCTCTGTATAAGGATTTCAAATCCTCCTCTTTATTCACTGTACCTTGAAGATTGTCCACATAGAAACTTTTCTTTAAGATTTCCTTGAAGGGACTTTCAGATTTCTTCAAATGTGTATTTAGAGTAGCTTCTAGTAAGAATGGAGAGGATGTTTTACCAAATAATACTGACTTGAAACGATAAGTTTTCACAGGACTTTGAGGATCATGTGGATTTTCTGGCCACAAGAATCGAGTATAATCTCTATCTATTTCTTGTAGTCCTACTCTTAAGAAATCTTTGGAAATATCAGCCGTGTAGGCATATGGATTTGTGCAAAATTTCATAAGCACGTCTCCAAACTTCTCAGTTAGTGAGGGTCCGGTCATCAGACAGTCATTAAGGCTTGCTACATCTTTATTTGCACGTGCGCTGCAATTGTATACAACACGTAGTGGAGTGGTTTCAGAATTTTTCCTGACTCCATGGTGCGGTAGATAATGAGCATCTTTCTTCAACTTATTTTCGACTATTTCCTCAATGAATTTATTGTCTAACTGTTCTTGTATGATATTATCATAGACAGTCAGCAGCTCTGGATTCTTCCTGAGCTCATGTATTTGTGCTTTCATTTGTCCGAAAGCCATGCGATAATTGCTAGGTAGATGTGGTGGATTTAATTTCCATGGTAACCTAACCCAATACTGTCCATCTTCATATTTGACAGTGTCCAAATATTGGTTATAAGTCTCAGACTCTTGTGGGCTTGGTTTATTTACATCTAAACCTATCGCATCTAAATCCCACAATTTATCAACTGGCTCATTCATTTCTTCCAGTAATGATAATTTTTGTTGTGGTACATGATCAGCAGTTATTAAAATTAGACACATATGCCACACTTGGGTATCTTTATTGAGGAAACGTTTCGCCACACAGTGGCTTCATCAGTCCAATACAAAGTAGAAAGGTGTAAGGAGAGGAGGAGTTTGAGGTTATCAGTCCCTCGGCCTGGAGTCGATGTGTTCAGTCCATCAATCTGAACCATCAATCTGAATCTGAATCTGAACCATTCATCTACATCCTGTCTGACACAGCAACAGCTTGGGATCTTGATACAAACGAATTCTTCTACACTTGTCCAACCTTTGGACGAAGACCTACTTAGAATAGTGGATGGTACTACTATGACCCCGCCTCCTCCTGCTTCACCTCACCTGATTACAGCATATAAAGCCACCTCTACGGCCTTGTGCTACACTTCTAACAAGATTGAT
>WNWK01046775.1:0-14184 GCA_009830355.1 Cherax destructor
ATTTTCAATGTATATCATCATATTGTAATTTGAAATAAAATATATAACTAGAATAAACTCAATCAATTTCTAGTATTATGTACATAGTATATAAGCATAGATTGCTGCCCCTAATGCCATGCCATGACAGTGGCTCTCCTTGCATTTCAGATTTACGATTGTAACTACCAATACCTATGTATACTGCAATGAAATAAAAAAAAATTATTTATTTTATTTTATTTATATTTTATTTTATCTCTCCCGCCTGCATTCAGGGAGTACAGGTTTAGAACTTCAAGCGCTCCCAGTAATTGAGGTGGTTTATCGCAGTTATGCGAGAGACTTGTTTGTTTTATGCTCAGCAAGGAAGATGACTGTAACATTCCTTTCACTGACTTTGAACTTGATGCAGCACTAACTAAAGGCAACTCCACGTCACCTGGTGAGGATGGTATTACCTACAATATACTAAGATTGCTGTGTCGAGTACCAGGCAATCCTTACTGAATTATACAACATGAGCTATGTAACTGGGGAGCTCCCTAAATCTTGGACCAACAGCCTCATCATTCCCATTCCTAAGCTCAATCAACAAAATTCATTTCGCCCAATATCTCTTACTAGCTGCTTATGTAAAACATTTGAGAGGATGATTCTTAATCGTCTCATGTACAGAATCAAACATTTTTTGTCCCCCCGGTTGCATGGTTTCATGCATGGAAGGAGTGTGCACCATTGCATAGCCACCTTTCTCACTCTGCACACTGACAGCTCATACACTACCTTCCTTGACCTTAAATCTGCTTTTGATGTTGCCAACAGACATGTAATCATTAGTGAACTTGCCAGAATGAATGTTGGAGGATGGCTTCTCGCTGGATTAAAGGCTACCTGTCCAACAGAAAGTCTTCTGTGTTGTTCCAGGGGCATATAACTAAAGACTTTGAATTAGGAACCCCACAGGGAGGTGTGCTCAGTCCCACTCTATTCAATATTCTAATTAATGCCTTACTTAATGCTATGCCTAGCCAGCCCCATCATTATATGATCAGTTTTGCTGATGATATAATGATTCACACCACCACCCAAAACATCCTTAACCATGTACTAGCCTCGTGTCAGGACCTGGGGTTGATAATATCTACTGATAAAACAAAGATACTCAATAGGCGTCCTCCTCGACAGAGAGGCACAGTTCGCCAGATCCAGTTGCATGATGGGTCTCTTCTAGAATATGTAAACAGATACAGGTATCTAGGCTTTGAGGTCCCACTACTTGGACCTGTTGTAACGAGACTTTGTCGTCAATACAAAGAAAGGCTGAGAGCACTTAGAGTTGTGGCAGGGTTTCACCCCAGGTATGGTGCTAATGTTAAAATTGTGAAAATGATGTATCTTGCTTATATTAGATCATTAGTTGATTATGCTGCCCCACTACTTGCTCTTGTGTCTGACTGGAAGCTTGGAGGGTTGGAAAACTGCAGAACGAAGCAATGAGGATCATTTTAGGATGCCCTCGTACTGCCAAAATTTTAAATATGCAGAAAGAACTTGATATTCCAAGCATCAGAGATCGTGTTACTGAAAGAAATATCCTAATTGGGGTTAATATGCTCAGGCAAGCCCATTCAAACCCATGCACAGAAGCTCCAAACTTTCCTCAGCACTGGTGAACATCCCTCCAGATGGATCGAAAAACTGGAACCGACCTCCGCATGAATCAGATACATGATCTGTGGCAAGTAAGGCAACAGCGGCACTTCTCCGCTCCATGGAATATTACCCCATTCCAAACTACCATCCTCCATTTCCCCAAACTACTTCTTAAATCACAACCAAAGCTTCGCCTTGAAGCCAAAACATGATGCCTTAAACTGTATTGATAATTTAGCCAAACAGCACACTCTCTCACAAATTATTTACGTTGATGGTTCTGTTCACCAATCCACTGGTGCAGCTGGTAGTGCTGCTGTTGTCATACAGAGTGATGGTCTCTTAAAGAAATTGGAGCACGCATCAATAACTGGGCCTCTACCCTTCAGACAGAACTGTTTGCCATACTCCTTGCACTCAAATGCGTCCATGTATCTAAGGTTAACTCTAATTGTAACTGATCTCTTTCATCCATAAATGCTCTCAACTCATCAAGTATAACTTGTAGCATGCTCGTGTCAGAAGCCAGGCACAGGTATGGTAGGATTCTGGATAGTAGAGTCAGAGTGCACATGCTGTGGATTCCATCTCACATTGGTCTTCAGATGCATGATAGAACTGATAAATTGGCTAAGTTTTTATGCTTTCAAAGAGGGGATAGATTACAATCTTGGCTTGTCAGTTAGCAGTTTGAGAACAATAATACGAAAAGAACTTCAACTGAATTTATTGACTTAAGACTCAGGAGTTTGACACCAGTCAGTCCATCTATCATCATTCTATCATGCAGGAGGAGCCACATGTCTATGGTGCATCCAACAAAATAAGCAGACTCTTGGATGTCACTACCGCCTGCCTCCGGCTGGGTTACAAGTATCTTTGGCAGGTTAAATCACCACCACCAGATGTAGACCAAACAAGATGTAAACTTTGCCAGTTGGATTATTGTCACACCCTGCGTCATTATGTACTGGAGTGCGATAAAATTAATGAATTCAGAGACTACTCACTCAGAAATGTTCAAGATATGTCAAAGTATTTTATCCACAGTGGTATATTACAGACCATTCTGGAAAAATACCCTGACTTTGCTCCCTGTAAATAAAGCATTGACACGTGTGTGTGTGTGTGTGTGTGTGTATGTACATGTGTGTATGTGTATGTGTGTATGTATATACATGTATGCTGTGTATGTGTATATGTATATGTGTGTGTGTGTGACCCAACAATTAAAATTTGCACCAATAACTCATTACAGTTGTGGCTGGGTGTAGACTAATAGATTGCTCATTGCTTTATAATTTGTTCATGAGTGCAACCATGTACAGACGTAAGTAAATTTACTTACATGATTCATTACCTTGTAACTAGTGAATTAATTACCATTGTACCTTGTTCAGCTATCAAAACTTTGGGGCCCAGTCTCTGGACCCTATATATACCTCTGTAATCTGCAAATACCTTTGTAACTTGTCATGATTGTGACCATCTGAGTTCATTACCTTTGTAACTTGCTCAGCCATCAAACTTTGAGGTCCAGTCCCTGGACCCATTATGTACCTCTGTAATCTTTTGACTACCGCCCACAGGATGGGTATGGGGTGCATAATAAAGATCAAACTCTCTCTCTCTCTCTCTTGTTGATGTATTAGCACGACATACTTTAGCAAAGTGACCTTTCTTATGGCATTGATGGCACATTGCTTCACGAGCCGGACACTTTGGACGTGGATGTCTTGAAAAACCACAAAAGAAACACTTTGTGCCTACAGCTGCTGTCACTGAAGCAGGTTCCACGGTAACCTCATTAAAAGAGTCTTGGTCGGGAGTTGCAGCACTTACCACTCGAGAAGGCTGGGTAGTACTGTACACTTCAGAATTCTTCTGAGCTGAATCTAATGATCTTGCCTGGTCAAGGGTAGTGGCTAAGTCCAGAGTTTTATTCTCCAATAAACGCTGCCTTATTATTGGTGATTGCAGGCCACTGATAAAAGCATCCCTGATGGACTCTTCACAATACTGAGAAGCTGTCACCGCTCGGAAGTTACAGTCCTTACCTAATATTTTCAATGCTTGAAAGTATTCCTCTAAGGATTCACCAATCTGCTGGCGGCGAGTTGCAAGACGATATCGTGCAAAGATTTCATTTGTGGGCTTAATATACTGAGACTTGAGGGCATTGATAGCATCTTCATAGGTATTACACTCAGAAATAACCTCATAGATTTTAGGTGACACAAAGTTGATGAGCAGGCTTAGTTTATCTAGATCTTCCTGAGGAAAAGCTCTCAAGAAGTTTTCGAAAGTCTTAAACCAGTGCTTCCATTCCTGAGCAGCCGTTGATACACTGGTGTCAGAGTCTAGCCTCTCAGGTTTCAGTAAACGCTCCATTTTGCTGTGTAGTCTAGCTCAGAATCGCCACCAGGTAGCCCAGGATATTTGTGTTCAATAAATTGTTGTGATAAAAACACAGGCCTCATTTCTAGGCTTTATTGAACACAAAATCCATGGTACATGTCTGCAACAAAAGAAAATACATCTAATGACTGCTGCTGCAGGACAGGTGATGTAAGGTGCATATGTCCTCAGAAAAGCTATAGCTACTGGCGACATATTTAAGCTTACCATGTAATCTGCATCACGAATGTATTTGTGTAAGAGAGAGACCACACGCCATGCTGGGCCATCTCCGTACTGTTTGTTGTTATTGTAAGGGGCCCCCTGAGGTGGTGCAGTATTGTGTCCTGCTGCGGCTCTCCACAAGAGCGGTATCACTACAGTCTGGAAATTCCGTTGGACAATGGTGTGGGTAAAATGACAGTACAACTACAAGAATTGAGAGAATGATGTTTGTCAATAGTGACAGGAATAGTATCTATGGTCGTAAGGAGAGAAAGATAGCGAGCTTGGCCAGCATTCTGGACCATGATGATGCGAGTGCCGCTCTTGAGAGCATGAAATGAGATATCTTTACCTACATGGCGTAGGAGAGCCTTACCAATACTATGATCGGAAAGATAGGTTGTAGTAGGTTGCAATAGCAAAGAACTACAGACCAATTGCGTTAACGTACCATATCATAAAAATCTTTGAAAGGGTTCTAAGAAGCAAGATCGCCACCCATCTTGATACCCATCAATTGCCCAACCCAGGACAGCATGGGTTTAGAGCAGGCCGCTCCTGTCTGACCCAACTACTGGACCACTACGACAAGGTCCTGGATGCTCTAGAAGATAAACAGAATGCAGATGTTATATACACAGATTTTGCAAAGCCTTTGACAAGTGTGACCATGGTGTAATAGCACACAAAATGCGTGATAAAGGAATAACAGGAAAAGTTGGTAGATGGATCTATAATTTCCTAACATGTACAACACAAAGAGTAGTAGTCAACAGAGTAAAGTCTGAGGCAGCTACTGTGAAAAGCTCTGTTCCACAAGGCACAGTACTTGCTCCCATCCTATTCCTCATATCAGACATTGACAGGGATACAAGCCACAGTGCTGTGTCTTCCTTTGCAGATGACACCCGAATCTGTATGACAGTGTCCACCGTTGAAGACACTGCAAGACTCCAAGCAGACATAAACCAAATCTTTAAATGGGCTGCAGAAAACAATATGAAGTTCAATGAGAAATTTCAATTACTCAGATACGGAAAACGTGAAGAAATTAAAATCTCATCGGAGTACAAAACTAATTCCAACCACACAATAGAGCAAAAAAACTAATGTCAAAGACCTGGGAGTGATCATGTCAGAGGATCTCACCTTCAAGGACCATAAAGTAGCAATTGCATCTGCTCAAAAAATGACAGGATAGATAATGAGAACCTTCAAAACCAGGGATGCCAAGCCCATGTTGACACGTTACAGATCGCTTGTTCTATCTAGGCTGGAATATTGCTGCACACTAACTGCACCTTTCAAGGCGGGTGAAATTGCTGACCTTGAAAATGTGCAGAGAACCTTCACCGCACGCATAAGTGCGATAAACCACCTCAACTACTGGGAACGCTTGAAGTTCCTAAACCTGGACTCTCTAGAACGCAGGCGGGAGAGATACATTATTATATACACATTGAAAATTCTCGAGGGCTTAGTACCAAACTTGCACACAAAAATCACTCCCTACGAAAGCAAAAGACTCGGCAGGCGATGTAACATCCCCCCAATGAAGAGCAGGGGTGCCACTAGCACATTGAGGGACAACACAATAAGTGTCAGGGGCCCAAGATTGTTCAACTGCCTCCCAGCATACATCAGGGGAATTACCAACAAACCCCTGGCTGTCTTCAAGCAGGCACAGTACAGGCACCTAAAGTCGTTACCTGACCAGCCAGGCTGTGGTTCGTACGTTGGACTGCGTGCGGCCAGCAGTAACAGCCTGGTTGATCAGGCTCTGGTCCAACAGTAGGCCTGGTCACAGACCGGGCCACGGGGGTGTTGACCCCTGGAATTTTCTCCAGGTAGACTCCAGGTGTGAGAAGTCTGTCTTAAAATAAAAAACTTTGTCCATTGATTAGTGTGAAACAAAGCGTTTAAGGGGAGTGTGTGACGAGCTGGTCGTTTCTGAGATGAATGAGAATGAAGTGTCGAATCGTCATGTAAGGGTCTTAGTCCTTTAGATGTGGGACCAGAGGTGGTCTGACGTGGGACAGGCGAGCAATCCAAAATTGCCGCACCGTAGAGGAGAAGCAGGAATCAAGGTCAGAGAAGAGTGAAGGTCAGATGTGTCAAAAGGGCTGGTTGGAACCCTGGTACCTGAACCAGGTGACAAACCGGCACCAGCAAGAGATACAGGGTATTGGAAGTGTCCAAAGAGTGGTCCATTAACGAGGTAGGGTCAGAACTGGGTGCGGTACCAGGGAGGGCCCGGGGTAGTAGGTTCACAGATTGGGTCGTCCATGGTTAGGTTACTTTTCTTTGTTTTTAATAAAAAAAAAAGAAAAAGAAAAAAAGAAAAAAAAAAGGGGGGGGGACGTGGAGGAATAGCTCCTAGGAGGAATGAAAGGGGCATAAATTCCTCCACACCGAAGAGGACCTCAACACCGCAAGTAGTGCAGATGCTGCATGGAACCCGTGCCATACCCTACCCTTCATGCCAGTAAACCAGCAATCCGGATAGCAACCTTACATCCACCGAGCCACCTCAGCGGACAAAACAGAGGGCTGCCGGATACCCGCCATAAAGCATACCTCCTTTGGCCACCACCCCAGAATCTGAAAGGTGGCCTCCAGAGATACACCTGTCGCCCGAAAGACGCCCAAAGCCACCCCCCGGGAGACCGGAGAGGGATCGGGACATCCCCAGGTGATCCAGATTCCACGGCAAACTACACCACCGCCAAGAACCTCAATGGAATGGGATGGACCACGGTACCCTTCCCCTACCTAGGGACAGAATGCCTGTGGAGAGAATCTCACAGGGTAAACATGGGAAGGAAATAAGGGAGGGATGAGGAGGAAAGGGAAAACAGAGGATGGGGAAGATGGGAAAGGGGAGGGGGGATTGGGGGGGTAATTAGGTTTGTTCTGAGGAAGAAGACCAAGAGGTCCAATTCCTCAGACCGATAGCCTCTTTACAACGACAAGGAAGCCCCCTCAAAGAGGATTGCTATGGTCAGCCACACCAGACCAGGCATTTTGCTGTTGCAATATTTTGCTGGGTGGCCAAAGCACCAGCAACTTCTACAGTGTTGTGGTGTAAGGGATCAATTCTTGTACTTTTAATTGCTATCCCACTATATAGATTATTATAATAAAAAAGAAGCGCTAAACCACAGGGATCATACAGCACAGCAGGTTAGGGCAGGATGCAGGGAGAATGGGTTGTAAGAGGGAGAGGGATGATAAGTAGGGTATGGAGTGCAGCAGGACAGTGCAGGGAGAGAGGATAGCAAGAGATTGAGGTAGAAGGGACTGCTAGAGGTATAACCTTCAGAGTTTGTGCAGTAAGTCAGTTGCTGTCAAAAAGTCAATGAGAGAGTCAGGATTAAAGGAGGGTCCATCAGCAAGAAGGGAAGGTAAAGAAAGGGCAGCAGAGCGAAGACGACGGAGGTAAATTCTGCATGCTCCTTGATAAAGTGGGCAGTCTAACAGAATATGGCGAACAGATACTGGAACCTGACAATGCTTACAGAGGGACAGGGAGCCTCTCCATGAGATACACACGAGTAAAACGAGTGTGGCCGATGCAAACACGGGAGAGAGTAGTCTCCCAACCTCGACATTGGTGACAAGAAGGCCAGAAACCTATACTCGGTTTAACCCTTTCAGGGTCCAAGGCCATTTTTGGAAGGGGTGCACCAGTGTCCAAGAATTTAAAAAAAAAAAAAAATTTCTTATGAAATGGTAGAGAATCTTTCTGAAGGTAATAAAACAAAAAGTATGAAATTTGATTGAAAATTGATGAAATTATGCTCTCGCGAATTTTGATGTGTCAGCTATTTTTACGCATCGGCGATTTTGCCGAATTTGACTCATTTTAGGCCAATTACATTATTCCAATCGACCAAATTCTTAGCTATTACACTAGTATTACTTCTATTCTATCGATTGAGCACAAGAAATTGCCCAGTCAACTGTTTCAACTACAAAATAAAGTGATTGGAAATTGGTAATTTAGCCAATTTAACTTAAAGTTCAAAATATTCCAATTTCAAAATAGAGTGCAGAATAAACAATGCAGGCATTCCTGGCACTAAACTAACATTTTCTCTGTTCATTAGTTACGTTTTCAGTCTTTACAAATGAATTCCATTTTGATTTTTTATTCACATAATGAATTTTAATTCAAACCAAAAAATGTAATAATTGTAAAAATAATATCACCACATTTGTGAACTTATATTAGACCCAACAGCTGGCGCATATTAGACGTGTGAGGTCATTTGTTTACTCTTGAACATACGCAAAAATTTAACATGTCTGCTATTTTGAGCTCTTCACGTATTTTCCATTACTAAAACCAATCAAAATCATCTCTATCTGCGCTGTTTTAATCGAAAATTGCGGTTTCAGTTTTTTTTCTCATTATGCACTGTGTGCTGCAGGATTTGTTTTATGTGGTGCACACTTAGCACATAGATGTATTCTCTCTAAACTAATTTGCCACTCAAAGTTTATCTGAGTGAGCTGAGCTCATGACGTAGAACTGCGGTTTGGACCCTGAACTCAAAGCCGTAGAACTACAGCACGGACCCTGAAAGGGTTAATAAAATAAAGTTTGTTATTTAGCAGGTCAGAGACCAGAATTGTTGCCAACGGGTGCGAAGGTGGGTAGCAATGACTGCAAAATAGTCCGTGAATGAAACATCTCTATTACGATTCAGGCCAGTTGATTGCTTTTGTATTAGTGCTTCTCGTAATAATCAGGAATGGATATAATGCACACAATATTTTACCAGGATTTTTATTTGGCAAATACTAAGTGTAACAGTACTTAGTAAAATAGATATTTAAACACCTTCCAGTTAGTTTCACTAATATAATATATCTTTTATGCCTTAAATTAGTTCTTAATAGTTGGAACTAGATAACACTGTCTTCACTAAATTAATATACACTGAGTCGTTCCGGGTGGAGCTAGAGACCAATATCAGTCTCTCAAAAGCCGTAGCACACGTAGAATTGCTCAGGGTGGAGCTAGAGACAAACATCAGCGTCTCTAATATCGTAGCACACGTACACTTGCTCAGGGTGGAGCTAGAGACAAATATCAGCGTCTCAAATATCGTAGCACACGTAGACTTGCTCAGGGTGGAGCTCGAGACAAACATCAGTGTCTCAAATATCGTAGCACACGTAGACTTGCTCAGGGTGGAGCTAGAGACAAACATCAGTGTCTCAAATATCGTAGCACATGTAGACTTGCTCAGGGTGGAGCTAGAGACCAACGTCAGCGTCTCTAATATCGTAGCACACATAGACTTGCTCGGGGTGGAGCTAGAGACCAATTCCTCGGGAAATGCAAGAAGAGTTAATCCAGGAGACGAGGGGGTGTACTTCCACAAGGTAAGGGAAGTAAGTTTGTTCTCCATCAGAGAGCAAGCGAAGACTGCCTTGGGTCAGGCCGGTGGCCACAACCTTAGGTGTGCTGACGTGGCTTCAAGGCGGGAATACCTGACGTTTCATAACGACCGGATAGCTAATTAGCTACCGTCATATATCATCCTACCTATTTACACAACTAAGTATACAAGTTTACAAAGTAAGATATTTTTAGTTTAGTTATTACTGAAAATATCTCCAATATAAACTTATATGATAACAGATATATAAAATTATCATTGCGTTTACTTCAAAATACGCAACACCCCTTTCACACAACAATAGGTCGCACCAAACAATTAAAAATTTTTTTGGCTTTTAACTCTTCATCCTCACGAATCACTTGGTTTTTACTGTAGTGTTTCTCACCAGTAGACAACCATCGCACCAGCAGCGTGACTTCTGTTCTTCAGGCAACAGGTTGAGACGCAATGGATGCAACAGTGGGAGATGTCTGTCGCTGAATCCGCAACGGGAAGCTCAGGTCCAGACCAACAGTGAGTTTCGTGAAGAGTCTGGAAGCCAGGTATACAGTTTCCAGGAGCAGGGGAAGCCGTAAGGCGTGCAGGAAATCAGCCTGCCATTGGCGGTGGATCAATAGGCAGTGCCAATAACAGATTTGACAGCTCCTGGTTCCACAATAATCCACATTTTAAGTCACCACAACACTGATACTTAACTGTAACAGTATATAAAAGAGTCGTTCCCCAGCCTTGGTGGTGAACGGACGTGTGTACAGAGCTCCCTGGTGGAGGAGTCAGAGAACTTTGATTTTCTACAAGATGGCGGATGGATACCGGCGACGAGTACATACTGTATGCATTGATTTGCTGCAGGGAGCCATGTATCCCAGCAATGCCGACGTTCTCTTGCCATTAATTTTGAGAGACACATACGAGATATCTACTGAGGACATTTACGGGATATCCCTGAATGGATCTGCCAGGGTTTTTGTCAAGTTTGCATCCAGCAGTGTCTACAATGGAATCGTCGACAGGTATCAGGAGAAGAACATCGTAATCAACACAAACTTGGAGGTACGTCTTCGGGATGCGTCGGCGCACTACTTGTGGATACGGATCAAGAATATTCCTTTTGAAGCCGACGAGGTAGACATCAGACAGATATTTTGCCAGTATGGGGTCATCCATGCTGCCACCGTAGGGAGATGGGCCCATGGGCCATATGCAGGAATACCAGAGGGGTCGTTCTCCCTTAAAATGACCCTGAGGCGGCAAATACCGTCTTTTGTTGTGATGGAGGCGTTCCGTACCCAGGTGTACGTGACATATGCAGGACAGCAGAGGACGTGTCGACTATGCGGTGGCACTGGGCATATGGCAGCAACGTGTGATCGGCGACGGGGCCCATACAATGGGACTCGAGGTGAGGACGATGTGCGGACAGAGCCAGGTGCCCGAGAGGAACAGGTGCTGTTAGCGACACCTGTGGTAGAAGATATAATGGCGAATGCTGCGGGAATTGATAAATGGAGTGATGCTGTTGAAGCGAGTGAGGAGGCCGTGTTGACGTTGCCCCAGGAGTCTATGAGTGAGACTATGGAGGCGGCAGGGGTCACCCCTGAAAGAGGTCCACTGGAGGATGGGACTGAGTTCCTGGACCCCAGTCTTGAGGACCTGAGGAGGATTCTGGATAGTCCATTGCCGGGAGAGTTGCAGAATACAGTAGTGGAATCGGATGGAGATGTGGAGTCAGGGGGTGTGGTGTTGATGGTGCTGAAGTGGTCAACTGCAGGTCAGTGGTTGTTGCAGAAGTGGAGGTGCATAGGTCTCCGGGGAGGGGTCATGGAGTTTGAGAGTGAGTCACGTAAGAGGCCAAGTGGTGAGGCTGACGATGATGTGATTACACCAGGACAGAGGTCCAGTAAAAGACCTGGGTCGACATAGCTAAGGGAGGAAAGGGGACCAAGGGAAAGGTGGAGGTAGAAATGGAAAGGAGAGCCGAGGTTTGGTGGTACTTTCAAGACTGTGGAGCAGGATCAGTGAGGCTGAGAGGAAAAACCCCCCATTGCAGAATTCAAGTGTTTGAATATGAATGTCAATGGCCTCCAAGCGGAGGTTAAGAGGAAATGGGTGGAGGCAACACTGAGATGTATGAATGTAGACGTATGCTTCCTACAGGAGCATAATTATAGGTGTGGAAGGGAATTAATGTTGAAAGGTTATAGGTTATATACAGAGGTTCTGGGCATTTAAAGGAGGGGTGACGGTGGGGTACGGAGACCAGCCCTTTCATCTGAGGACATGGGAGGAGGGGAGGGGTAGAATTGTTAGGGTGGAAGGTGAGTGGGGATATTCAGGTGTGTTTTGTTGGGGTGTACATGCCGTGCAGTGATCATAGGGTTAAGGAGGATTTTGTTCGTAATGATTTAGTCTACGCCTTAAGGGGCCTTCCTATGGTTACTATTGTAGCAGGTGATTGGAATTGTATAATTAGAGGGAAGGATGTCGAGCCTAGAGGGGCGGGATGTATGTTGGATGCCTTAAGGGAGGTTTTGGGGGCAGTGGGGGTGGTGGATGTGGTACGGGGTGGGGGTGGAACGTGGAACACACCTTTGTACGGAGAGGATATGCGGCACGGCTTGATCGGGTTTATGTAATGCGGGATATACAGGTGGGCAGTGTAACCTGTGTGGAGATGGGTTTTTCAGATCATAGAGGTGTTTTGGTTGAGTTAGGATGGGAGAGTGCAGTTAAGATTTATCCTAGTTATTGGAAATTGAATGTGCGTTTGCTGCAGGGTGAGGGACATCGTGAGGTTTTTGAGGAATGGTGGGGAAGATTGTAGGGTGGGGGTAATGGTATCGAGGATGTTGTGAAATGGTGGGATACATGAGCAAAGGTGGCAATAAGGGGATTTTACATGCGGATGGGGTCTGAGGATGGGAAGTTGAGGTATGGGAAGCAGAGGTATTTGGAGGAGCAGTTGCGGGAGTGTTATAAGGGGTGGGGGAGGTACCCGCAGGATGAGATCGATGATCTGCGGGGCCAATTAAGGGAGATTCAAAATGAAAATTTTCATGCCATTAGGGTTAGAGGAGGATTGGAGGATGTTTTATGGGGGGATAAACCCTCAGCTATGGTATTGCGTAAATTTCGGGAACGATGGAAGGGTATGACGATTATGTCCTTAACAGTGGATGAGGACTTAGATGGGTATAGGAGTGGTCAGGTGATACGTAACACTGAGGGCATGAGTTGCTATACAGATAGATGGTTTCAGAGAAAGTTGCAGAAGGGGTTATATAATCAGGAGGCATGTGGTTTCGTTTTAGGTAGCATCTTAGAGAGGATTATTCAGGAGGACAGGAAAGGTTTGGAGGGACGTATTACTGAGGAAGAAGTATGGCAGGCAGTGCAGGGACAGAAACTTGGGAAGACACTGGGTTTGGACGGGATTTTGGGCGACTTCTATGTGACTCATTGGGAGGTTTTGCGAGAGGTAGAGGTGAGGGTTTTCAATGGTATGAAGTCAATGGGAAGTATGAGTGAAGAGCAGCGAACAGGGATAGTGGTTTTAATATCCAAAAGCCGGGGTTGCGGGACATTAAATGGATATAGAGCGATAACTTTACTCTGTGCTGACTATAAGATTTTTGCCCGTATTTTGGTGAATCTTATGAAGAAAGTATTAAATAATATTTTAGAGGGAGGGCAGTACGGAGTTCCTGGACATAGTATGAGGGAGGGGCACCGTAGAATAAAAGGGTTTGTTGAAGGTAGGGAGGAGGGGTGGTCGTGGGGTTGGATTAGGAAACTGCCTATGACAGCGTGAATAGGGAGATGTTGCAGGACATATTATTGAAACAGGGGTTTGGGGAGGAGGTAGTGGGGTGGGTGGGGACGCTTTATGGCAGGGCACAGGTGAGATTATTATTATAATCAAATAGAAGCGATAAACCACAGGGGTTATACAGCGCTGCAGGTTATTGTAGGATGCAGGGAGAGTGAGTTGTAAGAGGGAAATGGACGATTAGTAGGGTATGGAGTGCAAGATGACGGTGGGTAGTGCAGGGGTGGAGGATAGCAAGAGATCGAGGTAGAAGGGACTGAGGGAGGTGCTAGAGGTATAATCTTCAGAGTTTGTGTAGTAAGTCAGTTTCTGTCAAAAAGTCAACAAGAAAGTCAGGATTAAAGGAGGGTCCATCTGCAAGAAGGGAAGGTAAAGAAAGGGCCGCAGAGCGAAGACGTCGTTGGAGGTAAATTCTGCGTGCTCGTTGATAGAGTGGGCAGTCCAACAGGATATGTCGAACAGACACTGGAACCTGACAATGCTCACAGAGAGGGGCAGGGAGCCTCTCCATGAGATACCCGTGAGTAAGACGAGTGTGGCTGATGTGAAGACGGGAGAGAGTAGTCTCCCAACCTCGACATTGGTGACAAGAAGAAGGCCAGAAACCTATAACCGGTTTAATAGAATGAAGTTTGTTATTCAGCAGGTCAGACCAGCGTTGTTGCCAACGGGTGCGAAGGTGGG
>WNWK01046776.1:0-14184 GCA_009830355.1 Cherax destructor
CTTTATATGTTCATGTGGCTTCACCCTTTCCTCTACCCCCTTGGGAAGTTCCTGCTGTCCGTGTCTGTTCTATTCCTCTACCATGTGCGAAAGCCCAACTGCCTACGGCGGCTTCTCGCTCTTTCTTTCTAGACCATTTCCGTTCTCATTCCCATGCCATCACAGTATACACTGATGGTTCAGAGTCAGCTGACGGCGTCGGATTCGCAGCAGTGTTTCCGGACAGCGTCGTACGAGGGCATCTATTATCCTCGGCTAGCATATTTACGGCTGAATTGTATGCCATTCTTGTGGCACTTATCCGTATTGCATCTATGCCTGTATCACCATTTGTGGTCGTTTCAGACTCCCTTAGTGCTTTACAGGCTATCCGTAAAATTTATACACCTCACCCCCAAGTTCTTCGTATCCACCTTTGGTTACGCCGTATCTTTAGCAAGCATAAAGATATTGTCTTTTGTTGGGTCCCTGGTCATGTTGACGTACAGGGCAATGAACAGGCAGACACTGCTGCGCGGTCAGCAGTACATGACCTTCCAGTTTCATATAGAGGTGTTCCTTTTACGGACTATTTTGCGGTCATTGCTACCCACCTTCGCACCCGTTGGCAACAACGCTGGTCTGACCTGCTGAATAACAAACTTCATTCTATTTAACCGGTTATAGGTTTCTGGCCTTCTGTCACCAATGTCGAGGTTGGGAGACTACACTCTCCCGTCTTCGCATCGGCCACACTCGTCTTACTCACGGGTATCTCATGGAGAGGCTCCCTGCCCCTCTCTGTGAGCATTGTCAGGTTCCAGTGTCTGTTCGACATATCCTGTTGGACTGCCCACTCTATCAACGAGCACGCAGAATTTACCTCCAACGTCGTCTTCGCTCTGCGGCCCTTTACCTTCCCTTCTTGCAGATGGACCCTCCTTTAATCCTGACTCTCTCATTGACTTTTTGACAGAAACTGACTTACTACACAAACTCTGAAGATTATACCTCTAGCACCTCCCTCAGTCCCTTCTACCTCGATCTTTTGCTACCCTCCACCCCTGCACTATCCACCGTCATCTTGCACACTATACCCTACTAATCGTCCATCTCCCTCTTACAACCCACTCTCCCTGCATCCTACAATAACCTGCAGCGCTGTATAACCCCTGTGGTTTAGCGCTTCTATTTGATTATAATAATAATGTGAATAAAGAGGAGGATTTGAAATCCTTATACAGAGAAGCTAACAAGGAGATGAAAGAAGCAAATATGCCTCTAAGGATATGGAATACTAATTCAAATCAATTAAGGGAACTTATCAAAGAAGATTTCCCTGAAGCTGAAATTCCTGAATGCAACAACATGCTTGGACTTAATTGGAATACACAGGAAGACACTTTGAGTCTCAAAAGGATAACCAATAAATCAAGCAGTACACTCACTAAACGTAGTTTACTGTCAGAGGTATCACAATGTTTTGATCCTCTAGGACTCGTCTCACCAATTACCATAAAAGGTAAAATGCTTGTACAAGATGCATGGAAGCTCAAGATAGGTTGGGATGAGAACTTGCCTCAAGAAATGAGTCAAGAATGGGATGAAATATCCAAGGAATTTAAACAACTTCATCAAATTAAATTTCCCAGACAAATAGGTCAAGAGGGAAACAAGTACACATTACATGTGTTCTGTGATGCGTCAACCAGAGGTTATGGCGCTGTAGCTTACATGAGTAATGCTGAAGGAAGTACTTTAATTACTTCAAAGGCCAGGGTTGCACCCTTGAAGGTCAGAACAGTACCACAATTGGAACTGACAGCACTCTATGTAGGTACAAAATTAGCTGTCTATCTCAACAAAGTACTTGATCATCTCACTATTGAAAAAACTGTGATCTGGAGTGACAATGAAGCAGTTCTCCAGTGGTTAAGAAATAATAAGAGTAAGTTGGTCTATGTACAAAATAGAGTCAACAACAGATTTTTAACGTATGTTACCGATGATCTGAACAATTTAGAAGTGTTAAGTCCATCTCATTTACTACATGGCAGAAGGCTCGAACCTGTTCCTCCCATGAATGATAAAGAAATCATAGAGGATCCTACACATTTCGAACCTGAGCAACTCAGACGTAAATTCAAACACCTTAATAAAGTGATTGAACGCTGGGAGAAAATTTGGCGAGAAGACTATCTCACCTCATTGAGAGAACACTTCTATGGAGCTGGTGTTCCAGAAAATTATAAGTCCTTAAGACCTGGTGACATAGTGATTATTAACAATGATGGTCCGAGGTCCCATTGGCCTCTTGGAAAAATTGTGACCATATATCCTGATGCAAATGGAATCATCAGGACAGTTGATGTTTTGAGCAAAGGTGTAGTGAATAAGCGTACAATAGATAAATTAGTGCTGTTAGAATTACACAGTGTTGAAAACAAAAATAAAATTAGGGATTCTCCAGAAACCACACAGACTGAAGCTGTTCAGAAAAGACAAGCAGCAGTGATGGCGAGTGAGAAAATCAAATTAATGTTAAGCGATGAGTAGTTCACTTTCAGTGAATTTTTCGCTGCCCCCCAGTGTGAAGAAAATTCTCCACAAGGAGGGGGATATGTGCCCTTACTACCCTTGTTAAGGGCCCCTCACCCTTTCCTCCCTTAGGAAGGGGCCAGACGAGGCGAGTCTGGGTGCATAAACAAAATAATTCAGACCAGATGTACTGACCACAGTGTGTCACGTGGTCTGACCAAGTAGCAACGAGTGTATGTGAGTTAATAGACATTTGAGATAAATGTAACTCTTTGCCGTAACAGGAAGATTACAGTAAACTGTTGTATTAGTTTCTACACATGAAAATTACAAACATGTGTTCCAGTGATTGAAATTTAGGAAACACAAACATTTTAATTGCCACTTGTAGCAGTATGTAGCAATTGTTGAAATTGTGCTGACTACAGCACCACGAGGCACCTCGTGGCTGCACAAGGCAGCACGAGGCGATCAGATTGAATTCGGCCACTGGAAGGAGGGGTCATGCGGCACGAGGCGACGTAAATCAACATATACATTAGTCGTACGCGTCCGTTATTCTAATTTAATCTCCACTAACGTCGGGAAATCAGATAAGAACTCTGTTCCAGCGCGTTTAGTGAAAATCGCGGTATATTCAGAAGTGTGTGCAGCTTCAATTTACTGCAAGACAAACGTAGAGACAATCGTAAGTGAATTCCATCAAAACAAGACGGTGACTTCAGCGGCATTCTACAATCAAGACAGCATTTCCACCGTATATGGTGGAGCCAACACCATCGCTCAAAGTTACACGAGCAAGGTATGAATTTTATGTTCTTTTCAAACAGGGGACTGCGCAGTTCTTGTAGTCAAGAACATCAAAATTTACCCATTGACGGCGGTTATGCGTGGACTTTTAAGTCCAAAACAGTGAGTAAAACGCCTTTCAGTCCATCTAAGATTGAAATATGGGCATATGCTCCTTTGGGGCAATAACTCACACATTGATGTTTATCTTACAGCCCTGTGGAGTGTGAGGCCATAGATGTTCCTTTGCAGGAGTTGGGGATGGCTGCGACTTCTGGGATTCATCAATAAGATAAGTAACATACAGTCCACGTTATCGTAGGAGCCCATCCTCCACAATAAGAACAAATGCAAAAATAGCATTTATTATTTTTAGAATAATAATTTATAATAATTGATCTGGAACACTTTAAATGTCATCAGTATTTGGTAGCTGACATTTAGAGCACTCCACAGCAATTATTATTAATTATTATTATTTATTATTATTATTTATTATTATTATTTCCCTACAATATATTGTAGGGAAATAATATTATTATTATTATTTTCTTACAATATATTGTAGGGAAATAATAATAATAATTATTATTATTAATAATAATAATAATTGCTGTGGAGTGCTCTAAATGTCAGCTACCAAATACTGATGACATTTAAAGTGTTCCAGATCAATTATTATAAATTATTATTATTCTAAAAATAATAAATGCTATTTTTGCATTTGTTCTTATAACAAGAGTGATTTAGGCATGTTTACCCTGATGTAAACATCTTTTATGGTGGTGGTTTGTGCCTGCTCTCTTACCCCACTGTTACGATTCGAACCTTCGTCTAGGGGCAGGTTACACTTCGTAACAATTATCACTTTGATAAGCAACTTAGAATCAGGTATTAATTAGAGTTCCACAAGCCTTTTCCGTATTTATTATTTAAACCTTAAAAGCTTTATCTGAGGTATATTACAAGACCACTTTAATGTCTGATAGGTTGATCTCTTTCATCACGTAAAAATGTAGTATGTACAAGAGTCTATATATATATATATATATATATATCCGATTGACATAGTTCTCTTGAGTATCACTAATTTCACAACGAATTCCTATGTTGATAATCCGATAGATTCTCAGCAAACAGTTCCTCTAAAGAGTAAAAGCGCTTAATCCAGAATAGCGATGAACAGCTGTGACCTCTTTACCGAGACAGAGGGAAGGGAGGACTGTCCACCACAGAACACTCCGGTATAACCTCAACTTGGTCAAGAGGGTAGAGAGGGCTGAACTACCTCAACAAGAGCATGCCTCGTTAAACCTTAGACAGGCGTTACAAACCTACCTAACACATTACTCCTTATATATACATTATACCCGGGTATAGTAATTACAAATTCATAAAACAGATAATATTATGAACTAGTGGAATCTTTAATTAGCTTTATTTAAGAAACCCTGAGTATAATATTAAGTGGACAATTCCATATAAATTATATATATATATAAATTAACCTTTAAAGACCTTGGGCATAACACCCACTCATATAATATGGCATATATTATTCATTTCAGCATCTTTATTGCAGTTCTAGGGTATTTATCATGTTTCTGATATCAATTTGGAATAAATGTAATAGATAGATAACCTTTATTACTAATATTAGTGTAATTACACAACATTTTATTAGCACTAAGGATAACACCCAACACCCATGACGACTCACCAGACACTGAATGTTACTGCGCCTCTCCCTCCCTCCAATAGCTCCTCCCACTTCGTAACGATGTTAGATGGTGAATTTAATGTATTTTTCTGTAAGCTTAACTCGTATGTGTATTTTACTTTTTTATTGTTTTATGTAATATATAAGTTATGCAAATTAAAATAAAGTTATGAAGTTGGAGTTTCATTTTTGTTCTAATGTATACATATTTAATTCAACATTTGGCATCATTACAAAGTGGGCGGAGCTACAGCAGAGGGAGAAGAAGCAGTGTGTCAGTAACTTGATTCCCCATGACACTTCACAACACTATAAAATACTTATTGTATAATTATACTATTACAGGCCTCCCTCCACAGCCAGCTCATGTCAAAATAACATGTATATAGTACATTACTTTACGATGTTTATATGCGTTTTATGATTGTTCATGGTTCAATAGGTTAAGGAAGCAGTATTGTATTATATTTCCCTACAATATATTGGAGCACCAAACATTCGCGATTTTTCAACATCCACGAGGCTCTTGATCCCCTAACCCTCGCGAATGTTGAGGGATACCTGTACTAGCCCCTTGCTCCTGGCATTTTAGTCGCCTCTTACTACACGCATGGCTTACGGAGGAAGAATTCTGTTCCACTTCCCAATGGAGATAAGAGGAAAAAGAACTAGTAAGAAAATAGAAGAAACCCCAGAGGGGTGTGTATATATGTGCTTGTACATGAATGTGTAGTGTGACCTAAGTGTAAGTAGAAGTAGCAAGATGTACCTGAAATCTTGCATGTTCATGAGACAGAAAAAAGACACCAGCAATCCTACCAGCCTGTAATTGTTTTACATGATGGTAGGATTGCTGGTGTCTTTTTTCTGTCTCATAAATATGCAAGATTTCAGGTATGTCTTGTTACTTCTACTTACACTAGGTCACACTACACATTCATGTCGCATATTCACACCCTCTGGGTTTTCTTCTATTTTTCTTACTAGTTCTTGTTCTTATTTCCTCTTATCTCCATGGGGAAGTGGAACAAAATTCTTCCTCCGTAAGCCATGCGTGTCGTAAAGTCGACTAAAATGCCGGAGCAGAGGCTAGTAACCCTTCTCTTGTATACATTACTAAAGTTAAAAAGAGAAACTTTTGTTTTTCTCTTTGGGCCACCCCGCCTTGGTGGGAAACGGCCAATTTGTTGAAAGAAGAAGATATGATAATTTCCAAGAGTCTCATCTGATTGCCTTTAATGATGATAACTTGATCATGCAAATTCTTATCAGTTTGAAACTTACAATGTATTTTAACCTGTTGTTCTCTTTGAGATAAGAAAATCCTTCTTCAGTTTTGCATCAGAGTTGATGTTTAGTTTAAGGTTTGAATTAGTTTAGGTCTGTGTATGTCCTAATTTGCCATGTTTTTGTCATCACTTGTAAATTCCAATTCTGATTCATTTCAAACCTTCAGTTTTAATATTTAACTTCATTATGATCTTATGCATCATTTTACACATTTGCAATGATATGTAATGGAACTTAAAGTTTAGCCAGGTGTTAGCAAGTAAGTTGGGCCAGGTGTTAGCAAGTAAGTTGGGCCAGGTGTTAGCAAGTAAGTTGGGCCAGGTGTTAGCAAGTAAGTTGGGCCAGGTGTTAGCAAGTTGGGCCAGGTGTAAGCAAGTTGGGCTTGGTGTTAGCAAGTAAGTTGGGCCAGGTGTTAGCAAGTTGGGCCAGGTGTTATCAAGTAAGTTGGGCCAGGTGTTAGCAAGCAAGGTGGGCCAGGTGTTAGCAAGTAAGTTGGGCCAGGTGTTAGCAAGCAAGGTGGGCCAGGTGTTAGGAAGTAAGTTGGGCTAGGTGTTAGCAAGTAAATTGGGCTAGGTGTTAGCAAGTAAGTTGGGCTAGGTGTTAGCAAGTAAATTGGGCCAGGTGTTAGCAAGTAAGTTGGGCCAGGTGTTAGCAAGTTGGGCCAGGTGTAAGCAAGTTGGGCTAAGTGTTAGCAAGTAAGTTGGGCCAGGTGTTAGCAAGTAAGTTGGGCCAGGTGTTAGCAAGCAAGGTGGGCCAGGTGTTAGTAAGTTGGGCCAGGTGTTAGCAAGTAAGTTGGGCCAGGTGTTAGCAAGTAAGTTGGGTCAGGTGTTAGCAAGCAAGGTGGGCCAGGTGTTAGGAAGTAAGTTGGGCTAGGTGTTAGCAAGTAAGTTGTGGTGATGTGTATCATGGAATGTTGGTACAGAGAATATCACTACAACCTGCTTACTAATTCCTGGTACAACTCTTGGTCATGATCTACTTTAAGTACTGTATAAGCCATAGTGGAAGAAATACCTTCTGGGGATTTACCAGTGGTATGAATTTTCCTGGAATAAGATCTTTGTTTGCTGGTAATTCTTTGATTTTGTACTGGTTAGCATCTTCATGACTATTCAATAAACCAAGGAAGCACATGTGTTTTATTTAACCAAGTTGGAGACTAAGTATTAACTATCAGTTTTATGAGCCCACATATATTCCACTTGTGGTCCACAGTAGGGCTGAGTGTTTGAGGGGAGAGGACGTGTGTGAGTGAGGTCCTAGGCCTTGTATCCCAGGACTGCTTACTTCACTCGACTGACAACTCATCATGCAACTCATATCGTTGGATCGCAGCTGCATTGTTGGGGAACTCTTATGTGTGAGTTGTGACTAGTGATCTACCTAGTTAAACGAAAAGTGTTGGTTTGAAGTTGTACAAGGCCTATCTTCAATACCTCTCGCCTGCCTCCTCCCCTCCTTCCTCTATTTAGAACTCAGCCATTCGCCTCTATTTACCTATGGTCTAGAGGCGGACTTTGCCTGCCCACATACTTGCCTGAGTGCCCCTGTAAGTTCTGCTGCCAGCACTCCACGATTTCTCACCCACCATTCTTAAGAATGTGTCTCCTGTGTGCATACGTGCCTGCATAAGTGTGCAAGAAGTTCTGCAAGTTTGGAGTGAGTAACTATTTTTACAAGTATTGCAGTGGTTGGTAACTATTGAGAAGTCTGGATCAGTCAGTGACCTTGAGAGGCACTGTATCACCTGCTTGAGACTTTCACCCATATTGACTATGTGAAGAGAGGTGAATGTGCGCGCTCCGTTACCCCTGCTATTCTGTATCTTCTGCCCACCGCCTTTAAAACAGCATCCAGTAAAGGCGGATTTCGCTGAACCAGGAGTGTGTGACCAGTACCAACGTAAGCCTAATGTGGCTGGCTGAGGAAGGTGGGTAGCCAGAAGACACCAGTGTGCTGGTAGTGGTTATTATACTACGATGGAATGAGTGTTCCTGCCTTCACAGCTAAACTCTCCCTAATTACTCTTCGAACCGTTGAGGTGGAGTAAAGGGGTTAAGAGCCGAGGCTAGCTCATTCTACATCCAACACCTAGCAACGCACCCACCCACCGCTGCCCACCCCCGAGTGCCACCCACTGACAACCCCCCTCCTGCCCTTTCCTCAGCAAATCAAATACAGTGTTCTGCTTTCTCTCACCGCCTCCCTGCTACAATTTAATACATCTATAAATTGTGTGTAAAGCCGGTTGATGCCTCCTGGGGCGCTACAAAACTGAAGACAAGTTTAAGACCCCTGCCGCCCAGCTTTAAAAGTCCTAGTTGTAGTGGCGGCGACAGGTGGCGCTGCCATGGGCCACCTGGCTGGTGTAAACAACATCAGCTGACTCCCTACTCAAGCTTCATGGACAAGAATGCTACTCATCTCGTCGGTGTTTCTCAGATATAGAAGAGACCTAAGGATGCTATCGTGTGGTACCAGTTCATCTAAGTACAATTGAACAAACATCCACACTTACATACATGTATGCATACATAGTAACATGTGAGTTACCTAGGATGACCCAAAGAAGTCGGACAGTGATTTATCTCATTGTCATTGCAACATAGTTTAGTTTTGTGTGTGTATGTATATGTGTATGTGTGTGTGTGTATGTGTATATATATGTATGTATGTATATGTCCGTGTATGTGTATATGTATATATGTAATTTGTGGTTGGGTGTTGGAGGTTGTCTTCACCATCATTGTGCAATGTTATCATTTCAAGATTAAGTTATCATTGAATTACATTTTGTGACCCAATATTACCTATCTTTTTTACCTCTCTTTATTCTCATCTTTGTAATTTGTGATTAGGTGTAAGACCTTGTCTGTTGCAATCCATTATTGTACCATATTATTAACACCCATACAAAAGTCTGAATGTTTATGTTAGACTTTAACTATAGTAAATATGGTAGTAACCTGGTTAAATAAGTACATGTACATAATTGGAAGTGTTCATTGAACTGGAACCCTGTCTTACACCAGATACCTGTAAGTGAACCCTGTCTTACACCAGATACCTGTAAGTGAACCCTGTCTTACACCAGATACCTGTAAGTGAACCCTGGTCTTACACCAGATACATGTAAGTGAACCCTGGTCTTACACCAGATACCTGTAAGTGAACCCTGTCTTACACCAGATACCTGTAAGTGAACCCTGGTCTTACACCAAAGACTCAACTCAAAAACCACCTACTCACCCAAAACTAAATAATCATACTATAAACTACTTTGAAAAATGCTCATTATTACTTTCCTATAAGATAACCTTAACAGGTACTTTGGTTAAATCAGTGCTCTTTGTTGGTGCCTGTGACGTGACTACCTCATCATTCATTGCGGACCCACCCTGTGAATGATGAAGCAATCATTCAAAAACGCTTGTTACCAAAATTTTATAGGTATTACAGAAAGAACTAAGTCAGGTGAGCCCTCCTCTGGAGAGGCATTTGATTCCCTAACCTTCCTCAAATTATAACAAACTTGCAGGAAACAATTGAGCATCTTGAACAGATGCTGACAAGTTTAATAAATATATGTAGTCAAGATGATGCTCCTGAGTGCGTTGATGATGTCAAAGTGCATCAACAATCTCGGTTCAATTTCAAGCTATTTGTGAGAAAGAAGCCAATGACTCTTGGCTTCAAAAGTTGCTTGGAACTTGCTGAATTGCCGGAAAATGCTTAGAAATAAAGGTTCTGAAGATAAGCATGTACAAACTATGCTATTTGCTCTTAAGTGTCTCGCACACTGTAGGCAAAGCATAATAGTCTTACCATCTTATGAACAAGAGATTGTAATAACTCACTACAATGGATAGATTACAATTTTTTCATGGAACATTGCTTCTATTGGAAGCGGTTTGCCTGACTTACATCATATTAGTGCAACCAAGAATATTGATGTCATCTGTTTGCAGGAATGTAGACTGAAAGAAGGAGTACCTCCACCAAAGTTGTCTGGATATGAGCTTATAACTTAAGGTCAACCAACTGTTGTGTGATGTATGTCAGAAAGAACATACATTCACTCCTTACCCTGCAGAGTCGAGTAAACATGCAGTATCATGGTGTCAGAGTATACGCAGACGATTTTTCCATAAACATTTTTAATCTTTATGCCCCAGCAAACCAGCTTCGACCTGATTCTTTACCAGATCGCATCAATAGTGAACCTACCCTCATACTTGGAGACTTTAATGTCAGACATAAGAATATTGGTGGGTCTATAACAAACACCAATGGAACTAAACTAGTGAAATTTCTAAATGAGCATGATAATGTTCGTGTTGTAGGCACTACTGAGCCCACTCACATATATGGAGGTATAATAGATCTGTGCCTTGGATTTAATACATCATATACGATGCATGACTCTGTCATAGTTGATGATCTTCTATCTGATCACTTCCCAAGACTCACAAATGTCAATCTTGATCATATCTCAAGCAACCAAGGAGCTAAATACAGAGGAGGAAACTTATTCTCAACCCAGAACACAGAGAAAACTTTATTAACCACTTGGATCAATGGTATAAAGATTATGAGCCCACTGCCACAAAAATTCAATGATGATTTAGTTACCGCTATTGAGACTGTACTCACAGATCAAGTGGGCAGGAAAAGACAACATAAACCTTCCACTAGAAATGACAATAAAAACCAATGTAAATATTTAATGACCCACAGCTACGCATCTAACACATGCAGCTAGGAGGATTGGTAAAGCATACCGTGAGTGTAGAACCCCAGACCTTCTCAGAACATTCCAAGCTGCACTAACAAATGCAAGAAATAGAAAGCAAGAACTTAGGCAACAGGAATGGGAACAATTCGTTAGTGGATTAAATAGGTCTACCCCTTTAAGTCTGGCATGGAAGGTATAAATAAAATAACCAGGAAAAAGACTGGCAATGTTGCTCATCCCTTTCCACTTGAAAAACAAATATTTATAAATGACTGTCAAAATCTCAGGCATGAAAACCTGCCATCTCATATTGAGAAAACTTAGAAGTGCTTCTGAAGAAATGTTGAAAGTGATTAATTTTATGAGCCAAAATATTGATGAGAGTGATTCCTCTTCAATTTTGAATTAGATAACCTTTAACTAAAGGTCGTCAATTGTTCCTGGAGAGGATGGTATAACCTATGATATTCTCAGAACTTTAAGGCATGTGCCTAATAATCCTTTTTGGACTGTATAATACCATTACATTGAGGGAGTTCTTCCCCACTTCCTGGAAACCCCTTGTGCCTATCCCCAAGCCCCCCGGGCCCGATACATTTAGACCGATCTCCTTAACTAGCTGTCTTTGAAAATTTTGAAAGAATGATACTTAACAGACTGTACTATAGAATCAGACACCAACTCTCCCCCTCCTTCTATGGGTTCATGAAAGGTAAGAGTGTGCAGAATTATCTCCACCTTTCTCCTCCACCTCTACTAGTTTTACCCCATTTCTTGATCAAAATCTGCATTTGATATCCGAACAGAACTGTTATACTACATGAACTAGCCAAAATGAATTTGGGGTTGGTAGCCTACTCGCGGATAATGGATACCCCAAACAGAATCCCCCTCCCTCTACCAAGGCTTTAAACGAGTCTAAAGAAATGCCCTAGGTCCCGCGGTGAGTTCTCAGTCCCATGCTTTTAATATTCTGATTAATGCCTCCAAAATTCTACCCCCCCCTAAACATGGGGGTATAATATGCTGATGTTTTTGATCCAAAACGGGAAAAAAGATGGTACCGTTCTTAATGAAGTTCAAAAATTTGAATGACTAGGCCTCGTAATATCTTCCCTAAAAAAAAGATATTAACAAAAAAGCACCCCCCCATCTTTTGCAGAGTTGGTTTGCTACTTAAAACACAGATATCTTGGTGTAATGTCCCCCTTTCCCCAAACTACTATACCCCAACTAAAAAAAAAAAGCAAAGATAGATAAAGCTCTTAAACTTTGCTGGCACAACCTCAACTATGTTCTAATGTGAGCCCGGAGAATGATTAATATTATTTTTGGTTTTTAATTATTATGCTGTCCCGTTGATATTAGCTCGGGTTTCTCCGACCCTTGGGAAGCAAAAGAAGTCCCCCTTATTTTTTCTGTCCCAAATCTACAAAGGTTCTTAAATGGGGGGGTTTTATTTCTAGTATCAGTGATAGGATTTTTGGGGTTAACACTGTATTTGGGTTTTGAATTTAAAAAATGAACCAGACACTGTAAAATGAATCTTACTAAATGTCAAAAAAACTCACAGATCTAAATGGATTTGAAAACATGCAATTACATTAAGTTTTACAACCTGCATAATTTATCACTGTAGGCAAAAAGAGGATTTCCCCCCCCCCCATGGAAGATTTTCTTTAATATCACATTCCTGCAAGTCCCTCCCCCAAGCTCATTGCTAGTAATCCCTTCCTTTAACCTTGAAACAACTGCTCAAAAAAAATTTTCCTAGCTGGTAGTAATAAGTTATCTCAAGTTATATACACTGATGAATCTAAACAAGTCTTCGGGGGGGGGCATCTGCTCTGGTTGCCCCTCCCTAGTTAAGAACAATAATAATTTTTTTTTTAAATAGGCATAAAAATTTAAAAACTGGGCTCTTTCAAACTGGTTTTTTTCAAAACCCAAAAGGGACTAAAGCTAACTGATTCTATGTCATCATTGGGCTCTTTACTTTTTAAAGACTTAACAGCATGCTCATTGGAGAAGCCAGGTATAGTACTCAAAAAAGGGGGAAAGGGGGAATTAAGCAATTGCTAGGTTCCGTCACACATTGGGGTTTCTCCTTCATGATAAAGTTGATTGTTAAGAAGAGCACCCATAAGGAGAATGTAGAATATAACTTTTGGATATCTTTTGTCTAGCATTAGGAATAATATTAGGAAAAAAATAATGAAAATGATAGCTATAGTTAGAAGCCTGGTAGATCTATAACCCACTATATTTTAAATGAACGTAGATAAGTATGTTTATGGGCAACTTCAATGTGAACAGACTGACTGATTTTAGTGGCCAGGCTTAGGTTGGTACAAGTACTTTGGCAGTTTTGGGGGGTACACAGATGATGATCAAACTAAATGCAAATTATGTGATCAGGCATATGGTCACGTCTTAAAACTATGTGCTGAATTGTCCACTTATTGAGGAATATAGTTTTAGTTTGATATCTTTATTATGAACCCCCCCTTTCCCTCCTGTGGGCGGATCAAAAAAATTTCAGAGGAATAATGGGTCCAGGGCTGGACCTCAAAGTTTTACCTGAGCAAGGTTACAAAATTTTAAAGAAATCAGATGGTCACAATCATGACAAGTTTTAAAGGATTTCAGATTACAGAGGTATATAGGGTCCAGGGACTGGGCCCCCAAATTTTATAGCTGAACAAGGTACAATGGTAATGAATTCACTAGTTTTTAAGGAATGAATCATGTGAAATTTTTTTCCCTCGTAAAAGGGTTTCACTCATAAAAATTATAAAAAATGAGCAACTTTGTCTACACCCAGCCCCAACTTTTAAGAGTTATTGATGCAAATTTTAATTGTTGGGCCCACACACACATATACAAAACATATGCACACACACACATAAAACACATAAAATGTATATACATACACACATACACATACACAATATATAAAATACAAAACTAAAAACACACACAGGCCCCACACACTATTTCCCCCCCCCTTTCCCCCACCCACCTCCCCCCCAATCCCTTCCCTGAACCCCCCCTCACCCACCTCCTCCCCCCCCCCTCTCCCATTCTCTCTCCCCCCTTTCTTCTCCCCCCTTCCTCTTCCCATAATCCCCCT
>WNWK01046777.1:0-14183 GCA_009830355.1 Cherax destructor
CACACACACTGCCAGGGTGCACACACACACTGCAGGGTGGCACACACACACACTGCCGGGTAGCACACACACACACACTGCCGGGTAGCACACACACACACTGCCGGGTAGCACACACACACACACTGCCGGGTAGCACACACACACACTGCCGGGTAGCACACACACACTGCCGGGTAGCACACACACACACACACTGCCGGGTAGCACACACACACACACACACACACACACTGCCGGGTAGCACACACACACACACACACTGCCGGGTAGCACACACACACACACACTGCCGGGTAGCACACACACTGCCGGTAGCACACACACTGCCGGGTAGCACACACACACACTGCCGGGTAGCACACACACTGCCTGGTAGCACACACACACACACACCTGCCGGTGCACACACACACTGCCGGGTAGCACACACACCTGCCGAGTAGCACACACACTGCCGAGTAGCATACACACTGCCGGGTATCACACACACTGCCGAGTAGCACACACACTGCCGGGTAGCACACACACTGCCGGGTAGCACACACACTGCCGGGTAGCATACACACTGCCGGGTATCACACACACACACACACTGCCGGGTAGCACACACACACCTGCCGGGTAGCACACACACACTGCCGGGTAGCACACACACACACTGCCGGGTAGCACACACACACACTGCCGGGTAGCACACACACTCAACCTGACCAACTTTATAACATTACGTAAACAACTAACTAATAAACAACTTAATCCTTCCAGGATTCCTTCTTAGATATTAACCTTTTTCTTGATATGAAAAAGAAAAATAGTAACACAATCATTTATTTGATGTGTGACACACCTGAGACAACACAAGAAGCCTGCTGAGTGCAGCTTCTGACACACCTGAACAATACAAGAAACCTGCTGAGTGCAGCTGCTCTCTTGTGACACACCTGAGACAACACAAGAAGCCTGCTGAGTGCAGCTGCTCTCCTGTGACACACCTGAGACAACACAAGAAGCCTGCTGAGTGCAGCTGCTCTCCTGTGATACACACCTGAGACAACACAAGAAGCCTGCTGAGTGCAGCTGCTCTCCTGTGACACACCTGAGACAACACAAGAAGCCTGCTGAGTGCAGCTGCTCTCCTGTGACACACCTGAGACAACACAAGAAGCCTGCTGAGTGCATCTGCTCTCCTGTGACACACCAGAGACAACACAAGAAGCCTGCTGAGTGCAGCTGCTCTCCTGTGATACACCTGAGACAACACAAGAAGCCTGCTGAGTGCAGCTGCTCTCCTGTGATACGCCTGAGACAACACAAGAAGCCTGCTGAGTGCAGCTGCTCTCCTGTGACACACCAGAGACAACACAAGAAGCCTGCTGAGTGCCGCTGCTCTCCTGTGATACACCTGAAACAACACAAGAAGCCTGCTGAGTGCAGCTGCTCTCCTGTGATACGCCTGAGACAACACAAGAAGCCTGCTGAGTGCAGCTGCTCTCCTGTGATACACCTGAGACAACACAAGAAGCCTGCTGAGTGCAGCTGCTCTCCTGTGATACACCTGAGACAACACAAGAAGCCTGCTGAGTGCAGCTGCTCTCCTGTGATACACACCTGAGACAACACAAGAAGCCTGCTGAGTGCAGCTGCTCTCCTGTGATACACCTGAGACAACACAAGAAGCCTGCTGAGTGCAGCTGCTCTCCTGTGATACACCTGAGACAACACAAGAAGCCTGCTGAGTGCAGCTGCTCTCCTGTGATCACACCTGAGACAACACAAGAAGCCTGCTGAGTGCAGCTGCTCTCCTGTGATACACCTGAGACAACACAAGAAGCCTGCTGAGTGCAGCTGCTCTCCTGTGATACACACCTGAGACAACACAAGAAGCCTGCTGAGTGCAGCTGCTCTCCTGTGATACACACCTGAGACAACACAAGAAGCCTGCTGAGTGCAGCTGCTCTCCTGTGATACACACCTGAGACAACACAAGAAGCCTGCTGAGTGCAGCTGCTCTCCTACCTAGCTATCGAATAAATTAAGCTCTTCTATACGGATTTTATTATATATATATATATATATATATATATATATATATATATATATATATATATATATATATATACTTATTACTTTGGCTCCACTGAAGGCAGTGAAAATGTGTTTGAGAGGAATGTGAGGTGTGAATATTATGCAGAGAATTCGGAACATGGAGATTAGAAAGTGTGAAATTACCAAAATTGGTATTAATAGAGCGAAGGAGGGATTGTTGAGGTGGTTTGTACATTTAGAGAAGATGGAATATGATAGCTAGAAGGGTATATAAATCTGGGGTGGAGGGAGGATGGGTAGAGGTCGTCCCAGAAGGGTTGGAGGGATGTCCAAGCTAGGGCTTGGACATCCAACAGGCTTCTGTGACTGTGTTAAATAGGAGTGGAGGCAAGTGGTTTTATGATTTGAAGTGCTGTTGGGGTGAGAAGCTAACATTTCTGAAGGCATTCAGGAAAATCGGTTTACCGGCCTTGAGCCTTGGTGATGCACACTGAGGGAGGGGTGGCACACTGAGGGAGGGGTGGCACACTGAGGGAGGGTGGCACACTGAGGAGGGTGGCACACTGAGGGAGGGGTGGCACACTGAGGGAGGGGTGGCACACTGAGGGAGGGTGGCACACTGAGGAGGGGTGGCACACTGGGGAGGGTGGCACACTGAGGGAGGGGTGGCACACTGAGGGAGGGTGGCACACTGAGGAGGGTGGCACACTGAGGGAGGGGTGGCACACTGAGGGAGGGTGGCACACTGAGGGAGGTGGCACACTGAGGGAGGGTGGCACACTGAGGGAGGGGTGGCACACTGAGGGAGGGTGGCACACTGAGGAGGGTGGCACACTGAGGGAGGGGGTGGCACACTGAGGGAGGGGGTGGCACACTGAGGGAGGGGGTGGCACACTGAGGGAGGGGGTGGCACACTGAGGGAGGGGGTGGCACACTGAGGGAGGGGTGGCACACTGAGGGAGGGTTGGCACACTGAGGGAGGGTGGCACACTGAGGGAGGGTGACACTGAGGGAGGGGTGGCACACTGAGGAGGAGGGGTGGCACACTGAGGGAGGGTTGGCACACTGAGGGAGGGGTGGGGATGTTGCAATTTGGAGCGGCACTTCAACTGATGTCAAAATGCTTCTGGAAAGACAGTGATTGAATGAATTATGGTGAAACTGTTTCATCTTTTTCCGGGTCACCCTAACTCGGGGGGTTGGGGGGAGACATCCGTGTGTTAAAGAAACTTACTCTTGATATCCTCGGTGCTTGATGATAACTGCACAGGTTTCTATATAATACATCTGAAATGCGATTACCAAAACTTGAAGGCTTTGAATACAGTATTGGGAATACTTTCACGGATCTAAACACTAATTATTTGCCAATAAGATAAGCTTATGCTGGCCTTTCTAGTTGCCCACTAGCAATACCTAGTGGGCGTCTAATTAATTTTCATCAAGTGCCACTAGCTGTGTGGTATTCTTACAACGGCTTTTATTATTGTCTGACGCATAATGATTGCCATTTCTCAACATTGGAAATCATTTACCAGGTATTTGTTCAGTTTATCCGTGGTTAGTGTTCAAGTAATTCATTTTCAAGTTCTCTTAATATAAACAAAAGTTGGTCTATAGAAGTGTTCTAAAAATTAAGGTACATCAGAGCTTTCGCTTTGCTATCAAACAAATATTAAAGAAATCGAGGAGACAAAAAAAATGCAAACTTTCTAGTGTTATAAAACACGTAGTCACAAAGGCCTGTGGAACGGCGTGTTATCAAGGTCATTAATCACCTTATAAACTTCACAATATTCAATCTGCGATTACAATATCCCTAGGTTCATCAACTGAAGTTAAACTAGTAAGTTGACTATTAGTAAGAAGCACTATCTCCTAATTAACAGATAAACAACATTTCCAACCTTTCACTCGTGAGGAATTTATTGACTCACAATGACTCGTGAAAAGCATGCTTAAGGGTTCAACAATTTTCACTTTTAACTTCCTTTAATAATCTCTACCTGTGCCTCTCATAGTCAGCAGTTACACTTGATGATAGAGCTTGACTCTATCATCATTACTGATTCTATGTCATCACTGAAGGCTTTTGACTCGCATAATGACTAACAGCATGCTCATTGGAGAAGCCAGGTGTAGATACTCAAAAATCCGGGACAAAGGAATTAATGTACAATTGCTATGGATCCCATCACACATTGGATTACTCCTTCATGATAAAGTTGATATGTTAGCCAAGAAGAGTACCCAGAAGGAGAATGTAGAATATAACTTTGGTATATCTGTGTCTAGCATTAGGAATAATATTAGGAGAGAAATAAATAATGAAAATGAATGTTAGAGGAATGCAGTTAGAAGCCTGAGTAGATCTATAACCCACTATGATAACATGAACATAGATAAGCATGTTTATGGAGCAACTTGCAATGTGAACAGACTGACTGATGTTGTAGTGGCCAGGCTTAGGCTTGGCTACAAGTACTTCTGGCAGTTTGGGAGATACACAGATGATGATCAAACTAAATGCAAATTATGTGATCAGGCATATGGTCACTGTCTTGAACTCTATGTGCTTAATTGTCCACTTACTGAGGAATATAGAGATAGACAGTATAATAACCTATGTGACATGTCAAGATATCTTATTAATGAAAATAAGATACCAGTTATACTAAGCAAATTCCCTAAATTTGCTTGTAACAGATAAAGGAACTGTAGATATAAATCCATTAGGGCCTACCTCCTAGGCCTTTTGTGTACCCATATGCTCTTGCGTTACCGTCCACAGGATGGATATGGGATGCAGAATAAACTAGCCACTTCGGTGGAAAAATCTGAAAAAAATCTTAATCTAGACCTTTAGAAACACGGAAGGTAAAGTTTATAGCTGTACCAGAAAATGGACTAAAGTAGCACGTGTGACAGAATTTGTATATATACTGATATTGAAAAAAGAGGTTATACTACATTATTTCTGTACTGTGTCCAACAGCACATATGGTTAGATTTTTTAATGTATAAGTCTGCAACAAAAGCGACAAAATGCGAAATCTTCCACGAGATTCTTGACGTTACGTGAAATATGAGTTTGTGCCTCCGTACTCTGGGTACTAACTACAGCGACTCTTTGCTATATAAAACACGGACAAAGAATAACGCCAAAAACTCACCTAGTAGAAAGAAAACACCCACATATACAGTATATACAAGGTGACCATCTACAATAATAAGTCAAATTGGACAAAGTATTCAAAAGTAAGAAGAGTAAAAGCCCAAAGTTACTTACAAAATCAATTTTCACTTTTATACAGAGCAAAGACCCACCTGTAGAAGGATCTCTCAAGGGTTTCCACGACGGCATGACTTAGTCTCTGAATACAACTCTTCTGTGGTTGTTCAGACACCTTCTCCACAGATTCCTCCATTTTGACGGTGTCTTCGATCATTTCAAGTGATATACGTAACACAATGTCTACCACCAGATGCTTAACACTTTCATAAACTACAGCACATTCGACTGCACTTCAAGTAAGCAATGAGGGCAAGTTAATGACACACTTTACATAACGCACTGGACATTCTTCAGAGACCAACAATACAAGGCATTAAGTGTGTTTTAGTGGACGATGGACACCTCAATGGGACAGTCAGTAAGTAATGTCCGTGATCTGCATTACGGACCTTGAGTATCTTGTATCTTCTCCTTAGCTCTTATCACATGCAGACAGATTAGGTGAGCCATTAAGAGAGAAAAACACAAGTCAATACACTAATGACGTTGTGCTTACAACTTCAGCAATAACTTTTAACATACCTATCCTCTTAGATACCAAACACATTAAAAATAATATAAATAATATGAAGATCAACAGCTTCTGTATGATATGAAGATGACTGATGTATGAGCATGTTTCAAATTGAAACCTTAATTTTAACGTTTTTAACGTATATATTCCCGCAAATAATTAACACTCCACGACTGTCACGTGTCACTCCTCTCAGTAATTAATGAACAAAAGAACTAAGATTATTCTATATAATATAGAACACCTACAATCCTTATTTATTCCAACAGTTGGACTCTTCTGTTATAAAGATTCTGATAACAGAGATATGGCCACGTTTAAGATCGAAGTTTAAAAATAAAGCGATAATTTTTTACACGAACTAATCACTGACCTCATTTGACGTGGATAAACAGATAATAAATATTGATAAAATTTGCGTACGGATTTTTTTTTATGACGCGATTATGCATTTGTCTGGTTATTTTACTTATATATGCACTCTGTCCGGTTACTTATATAGGCACTCTGTCCGGTTACTTATATAGGCACTCTGTCCGGTTACTTATATAGGCACTCTGTCCGGTTACTTATATAGGCACTCTGTCCGGTTACTTATATAGGCACTCTGTCCGGTTACTTATATAGGCACTCTGTCCGGTTACTTATATAGGCACTCTGTCCGGTTACTTATATAGGCACTCTGTCCGGTTACTTATATAGGCACTCTGTCCGGTTACTTATATAGGCACTCTGTCCGGTTACTTATATGCACTCTGTCCGGTTACTTATATATGCACTCTGTCCTGTTACTTATATATGCACTCTGTCCGGTTACTTATATATGCACTCTGTCCGGTTACTTATATATGCACTCTGTCCGGTTACTTATATATGCACTCTGTCCGGTTACTTATATATGCACTCTGTCCGGTTACTTATATATGCACTCTGTCCGGTTACTTATATATGCACTCTGCCCCAGGCCCGAACTCATGGAACTCCGTGTTCATCAAGAACTGCTTTTAACATCCTATGGAGAGGGAGCATGGACACTGGGGTCGTCCCGCAGTTACTAAAAACAACAGACATAGCCCCGCTCCACAAAGGTTGCAGTAAAGCAATTGCAAAGAACTACAGACCGATAGCACTAACATACCATATCATAAAAAAATTTGAAAGGGTTCTAAGAAGCAAGATCGCCATCCACCTAGATACCCATCAATTACACAACCCAGGGCAACACGGGTTTGAAGCAGGTCGCTCCTGCCAGTTCCAGCTACTGGACCACTATGACAAGGTCTTGGATGATATAGAGTATAAACAGAATGCAGATAAACCAGGTAAACTCCAGTATACACAGACTTTGCGAAAGCCTTCGACATGTGCGACCACGGTGTAATAGTGCACAAAATGCATGATAAAGGAATAACAGGAAAAGTTGGTAGATGGATCTATAACTTCCTAACAAATAGAACACAAAGAGTAATAGTAAATAGAGTAAAGTCTGAGGCAACTACAGTGAAAAGCTCTGTTCCACAAGGCACAGTACTCGCTCCCATCCTATTCCTCATATCTGACATAGACAGATGTAAGCCATAATTCTGTCTTCCTTTGCAGATGACACCCGAATTACCATGACACTGTCCTCCATTGAAGACACTGCAAGACTCCATGCGGATATCAAATCTTCAAATGGGCCACTGAAAACAATATGAATTTCAATGAAGAGAGATTTCAACTACTCAGATAGGGAAAACTTGAGGAAATTAAAACTATCAGGGTATACAACAAATTCTAACCACACAGAGCGAAAAAGTAATGCTAGAGGATCTCACCTTCAAAGACCACAACAACGTATCTACCTCATCTGCTAGAAAAATGATAGGATGGATAATGAGAATCTTCAAAACCAGGGACGCCAAGCCCATGATGATTCTCTTCAAATCGCTTGTTCTCTCTAGGCTGGAAAACTGCTGTACACTAACTGCCCCCTTCAAGGTAGGCGAAATTGCTGACCTGGAGAGTGTACAGATAACTTTCACTGCACACATAAGTACGATAAACCACCTAAATTACTGGGAACGGTTGAAGCCCCTTGATTTGTATTCCCTGGAATGCAGGCGAGAAAGATACATAATATACACTTGGAAAATCTTAGGGAATTAACATCAAACTTGCACACGAAAATCACTCCCTACGAAAGCAAAAGACTCTGCAGTGGATGCAACATTCCCCCAATGAAAAGCAGGGGCGCGACGAGAACGCTTAGAGACAACACAATAAATGTCAGGGGGCCCAAGACTGTTCAGCTGCCTCCCAGCATACATAAGGGGGATTACCAATAGACCCCTGGCTGTCTTGAAGAAGGCGCTGGACAGGCACCTAAAGTCAGTACCTGATCAGCCGGGCTGTGGTTCGTACGTCGGGTTGCGTGCAGCCAACAGTAACAGCCTGGTTGATCAGGCCCTGATCCACCATGAGGCCTGGTCACAGAGCGGGCCGCGGGGGCTTTGACCCCCGAAACCCTCTCCAAATATACTCCAGGTGTGTATAAAACTTCAGTCCTTTTGGAAATCATATTTAAGGCAAAATGCCAATATGTAAGAATAAACTAGACTTACTGAAAGTATTTAAATGTTGCGTAAAACATTCACACAATGAGTGGTATCTAGGTGGAGGTGAGGTAACCAGATCTCAGCGAGAACAAAGACAGAATCTAAGCCCATATTTCATTTGTTGATGCCCTCAAAACCGATCATGGCAACTGGCAAGTTGCTTGTGGCGGCAGGTTGCCAGTTGAACCTCGACACAGACTGCCGACAAACTATAAAGGTAAGGTAAATCGCATCAAAATTGCTGCCGAAGGTTCCAAGAGGACAGGCTGGTGAAAGCAACCACATTTCAAGCATCCCAAATTGGACCTCTCTGAAGCCACAATGAAGGAAAGGACCATACAGACTCCAGGAGAAGAGGGAGAACAGACCATCTGAAGTCCAGATTTATAGAACTGGAAGAGATGTTTATGCCCGAGAAGGCGTTCATTTTAACATGATAGCATCTTGAAGGATAGTATCTGACGTAACATCCAAAGGAGTCAGCAAGGACTCCTAAAGAACCTCCCTCCTGTCTGGCATACAGCAATCCACATTCCAAATAAGGTGATGACCGTTAAAATCACCAAAGAGGAATGGGCAGGGTAGCTTACAGAATAGTTCAGCAATAGCACAGTAGTCTAAAACCTAATCCGGAGGGAGGAGGTTCAAGGAGTACATAGTCAGGTCCTCCCCAAACATCACCCAGATCGCTAAATATAGCTTGAAGAAATGCAGTCGAATCTCACCATGACAGTAGCATGGACAAAGATGACCCCCTCACCCCTCCCTGCCGCATGCCATCTGGGCCAGAAGGGGGTACAGAGGCATAAAAAAAAACTTGGAACTCAGGAACTCCGTTGACCCAAGCTTAGTCTCCTGCATACATAGAATTTGATAGAAATAACAGGCCATTGTCCTGAAAGTGGACACGAATTACTTTAATGCGGGGCTTCTGTCCGGACAGTTCCATTGTACGAGAGAATACTTAAGCCAAACGATACCCACTTAATATTTGTACTTATAACTCATTACAATTGTGACCGGGTGTTGACGTGTCAGTGGCTCATTACTTTGTAATTTGTTCATGATTGTAACCATGTATACATCACCTTTACCTTAATATATAAACTAATTGTTAAATTCTTAAACTAATTGTTAAATTCTTAAACTAATTGTTAAATTCTTAAACTAATTGTTAAATTCTTAAACTAATTGTTAAATTCTTAAACTAATTGTTAAATTCTTAAACTAATTGTTAAATTCTTAAACTAATTGTTAAATTCTTAAACTAATTGTTAAATTCTTAAACTAATTGTTAAATTCTTAAACTAATTGTTAAATTCTTAAACTAATTGTTAAATTCTTAAACTAATTGTTAAATTCTTAAACTAATTGTTAAATTCTTAAACTAATTGTTAAATTCTTAAACTAATTGTTAAATTCTTAAACTAATTGTTAAATTCTTAAACTAATTGTTAAATTCTTAAACTAATTGTTAAATTCTTAAACTAATTGTTAAATTCTTAAACTAATTGTTAAATTCTTAAACTAATTGTTAAATTCTTAAACTAATTGTTAAATTCTTAAACTAATTGTTAAATTCTTAAACTAATTGTTAAATTCTTAAACTAATTGTTAAATTCTTAAACTAATTGTTAAATTCTTAAACTAATTGTTAAATTCTTAAACTAATTGTTAAATTCTTAAACTAATTGTTAAATTCTTAAACTAATTGTTAAATTCTTAAACTAATTGTTAAATTCTTAAACTAATTGTTAAATTCTTAAACTAATTGTTAAATTCTTAAACTAATTGTTAAATTCTTAAACTAATTGTTAAATTCTTAAACTAATTGTTAAATTCTTAAACTAATTGTTAAATTCTTAAACTAATTGTTAAATTCTTAAACTAATTGTTAAATTCTTAAACTAATTGTTAAATTCTTAAACTAATTGTTAAATTCTTAAACTAATTGTTAAATTCTTAAACTAATTGTTAAATTCTTAAACTAATTGTTAAATTCTTAAACTAATTGTTAAATTCTTAAACTAATTGTTAAATTCTTAAACTAATTGTTAAATTCTTAAACTAATTGTTAAATTCTTAAACTAATTGTTAAATTCTTAAACTAATTGTTAAATTCTTAAACTAATTGTTAAATTCTTAAACTAATTGTTAAATTCTTAAACTAATTGTTAAATTCTTAAACTAATTGTTAAATTCTTAAACTAATTGTTAAATTCTTAAACTAATTGTTAAATTCTTAAACTAATTGTTAAATTCTTAAACTAATTGTTAAATTCTTAAACTAATTGTTAAATTCTTAAACTAATTGTTAAATTCTTAAACTAATTGTTAAATTCTTAAACTAATTGTTAAATTCTTAAACTAATTGTTAAATTCTTAAACTAATTGTTAAATTCTTAAACTAATTGTTAAATTCTTAAACTAATTGTTAAATTCTTAAACTAATTGTTAAATTCTTAAACTAATTGTTAAATTCTTAAACTAATTGTTAAATTCTTAAACTAATTGTTAAATTCTTAAACTAATTGTTAAATTCTTAAACTAATTGTTAAATTCTTAAACTAATTGTTAAATTCTTAAACTAATTGTTAAATTCTTAAACTAATTGTTAAATTCTTAAACTAATTGTTAAATTCTTAAACTAATTGTTAAATTCTTAAACTAATTGTTAAATTCTTAAACTAATTGTTAAATTCTTAAACTAATTGTTAAATTCTTAAACTAATTGTTAAATTCTTAAACTAATTGTTAAATTCTTAAATGTTAAAATTTCAGTACCTCAATTTTGTAAACCTAGTTAATCACTACAATTACCTAACCTTACTATCAGTATAATCATTGTGTCACTATTGAGTAAGACCTATCATAAGACTGCCTGAAAAGCCTAGGCATACCTAGGCATATTATTGGCCATCTTGTAATATCTACTTCATAAAATGTATAATTATAAGTATACCCCACTTTGTATATTACTAGAAATAAAGAATTTTAATTTTAATTTTTGAATTTGAGTGTAGATGGTTCATTACCTTTGTAACTTGCCATGACTGACCAGATCTACCTGGAGTTCATTACCTTTGTAACTAGTTCAGCTATCATAACTTTGGGGTCCAGTCCCTGGACCCATTATGTACCTCTGTAATCTTTTGACTACCGCCCACACCATGGGTATGGGGTGCATAATAAAGATATTGAACTAACTGGCTAGAGCACCACCTTCCTGGTAACGCTCATACACAGAGGGTAGGCTACTACGAGAGTCAGTCCACTATACCTTTGCAGCCTGATCCTTGGTCAACAATTTAGTCCGCTAAGTGTCAGTTATCCAAAGGCTTTAAACGGGTGGAAAAGGGCAGGTCTTAAAGGGAGCAGTCCCTTTTCTCAGAAGGGGCTACTTCAGAGGTCTAAGAATAAGACCCCTTTGAGTGGCTGTCAGATGATTTCCTGTGGGAGGAAGAGTATGACTTTTCCTTCCGAGATGAGACATCCGGTGTATTATCCCAGATATCAACAGAGGGGCGGTGCTCCCCAGATTTCTGTGAACGTTTAGTCACAATTTTTCCATTCTTAGAACCTCAGGACTACCCAGACCCCCCTTCCCGCCTCCCTAGGAGGTGAAGCATCCGACACACTTCTACCAGCTGATGAATTACCCAATACACTCTGAGGGTCCACATGACGATACAACCACATGCAGAAAATTATCACAATCCCCGGAGCAAAATTTTAACAAATAGGGAAAATAAATCCCCGCTATTGAAGTTAAATTAGGTTCGTAGTCACGCTAAGCCGCTCAAACTCCACGAGACATGAAAGTTGCAGAAACAAACACTTGAGGCGTCCGTAGAGGAGAACTTCGTCATGATATCTGCAAAATAATTTTCATCCGCTACAAGAGACAAAGATCACGGACAGTCTAACAAGATCCTGAAGGGAACGAGTGGTGTGACTGGGTTACACAAGATCCTCAATCGCTCATCAAATGGTCACTTTATTGATCGCTTCTAAATCAATATATTATTGACTTTAAGAGCACAGCTGAAGTCACTGAAGGACATACTACTTGCTTTCACTGCGACGAAGACCAAAAAGCTCAGAGGACTTTTTGTACAAAAGTATAAAACATGTTGGCTGCTACTTTTTTTTATTTCACCGACTGATTATCAATAACAGACTTATACAACGTAGTTTAGCACCATAACCTGAACCATTAACGATTCTGTATTTACGGTTTGTTGCTAGCTGTATCAATAAATAAATCGAATGCACACTGCAGCGCTGTTTTGTGCATCAGTGTCACCTTTAGAGGCTCTATGGTGTCACCCGGGGCGCCCCCCCCCCTTACGACGCCACTGTTCAGTCCATCGGTCTTCATAAAAGTACAGCATAATAAGCATATGCATGCTGCACGGTACCCTGTGGCCTGGTGGCTAAAGATCTCGCTTCACACGGCTAATGTCTGGGTTCGATTCCCATCGAGGGTAGAAACATTGGGTGTGTTTCTTACACCGGTTGTCTATGTTTATCCATCAGTAAAATGAGTACCTGGGTGTTAGTCGACTGGTGTGGGTCGCATCTTGGGACAAAACTGACCTAAATTTTTTTTTTTTTTTTTTTTTTATATTTTATTAAAAACAGTACAGACAAGTATAGACAAGAAGAGTTTCAACAGGAACAAAATATGTATGTAATAATATAATAATTATACACTGTCATAATCCAACACATCAGCAGGATATAATTTGACATTTCATATTCGATGTAAACCCGTTACATCATAACCCGCAATTGCGGAAACACAACATTCAAAACAATGATAAGTACTATAACAAGCATATTATTATGTCACTAAATACAATTACAAACCAAGACCCCTTCCCTCCCGGAGCACCGTACAACACGTGCTCTAGTACCTGGACCCTCCTGCAGCTCCACAGTGTACAAATCACGAGGGAACCCCAACTTAACTTATTTGTGTTGAGAGGCCAACACAGTGTTTCTCAACATAATATATCATACCTCCGAACTCTAAACATAACATCTACCCATGTGTACTTTAAACATGTTGATACCGTTATTTCAAACAAAAAAAAACTTTTACATCTTATTGAAAACTGTACATACAGGTATATACAATACAATAAAAGGATACCTAATATGAATGTAAATTATGTTCAACAATGCTTATTAATATTACAACACGCCGACAACACCCCCTAATACATTTACAAATCAAAATCAACCGTACCATGTATACTATTTGACCATACATAGATATTGTTCGTTTGCCTTAGTATTACATACAAGTTAAGTCGAAACACATTTTTGTTCAATACAAATTATCTTTGTGGACACTGGACTCCAGTCCAACTCTCATGTGCATTCCTCGTCCAGCAACCATACTGGGCGGTCGTTGGTGCTCTGCCTCCTGGTGGTGCCGAGACGAAACTTTATTTTCTTCAACATGGCGGCAGCTGCCAGACGTCGCGTCAACACTGTCTGTATTGAAATTGTAAAGGGCGTTTTGCACCCGTCCACAGCCGGTACAATCCTACCTATGGTGTTGAAGGATACATACAAGATTGACATAGGTGACCTATATGGTGTAGCCTTAAATGGACTAACCAGGGTATTCGTGAAACTGTCGTCAACACAGCAGTATGAAAGGTTGGTAGACAAGTATCAAGACCAAGTATATGCAGTTAACTCAAGTATGGAGGTG
>WNWK01046778.1:0-14182 GCA_009830355.1 Cherax destructor
TGGTCTTGTGTCTCATATAGTTAGGTAAGAGGACACAAGTGCAACTAATGCGACATTTTATTGTGGCAACGTTTCGCTCTCCAGGAGCGCTTGTTCCCTTTACCTAACATATTGTCGGTTATTTGATCAATATTATTACGAATCATAGTTTCTAGGAATGGGAGGCAGTTCAATTAGATCCAAGGAAATGAAAAGATATATCCAATCACTTGGATCAAAAGCCATTTACTGGCATCACTGTACCCATTTCGAGGGTTTTAAAGAGAAGTGATATTTAATTTCCTTCTACTAAATAAGACATGAGAACGACAAAGTGTTTAATGTTATTGTTTACTGATAGCAAATATTTCATCAACAATTATATATATTAATATTAAAATTATATTCATGGTGAAGTAATGAATCTATAAAGGTCGTATAGTGCAAGTATAAAGAACTTAAGATATCGAAATTCAATGTTACCATATTAAGAGAAGAAGGTAAACAACGTGAACATAAATATGAAACTAGTTAATTCATTCTCTTATATGTATTTCTTTAAATTATTAAGTTCTTCATTTCCTCCTTGAGTAGACGCTGCTCCATCAATAATGCAAATGCAGTTTTCCGGCTGGTATATTTTCTGTTCAAATGTCACTGAAAGAAGATAATGTGAAACACATTAAGTAGGCAACTCATGTCAAAGTCTTTACAGTATTGTGTATTCTTTATGAAAGTTCTTACAAACAAATTCCGTAAGTCTTGGATTGCTATTTTATATATATATATATATACTATATATATTATTGTAACCACGAACGAGTGGTATTTAATCAATAACAACACTGCGACGAGCCGGGGGATCGAACCCGTGTTGTTTTAGCCTGCCTCATGGTGAGCGAAAATTCACGACGCTCTAACCCACTGGACCAACTAGGCATATTTATACACCATAGAAAGGTTAGCATGGTGGCTTACGCACTGGCCTGGAGTTTTATGAGTCACCACTAGTTCAAGCCCTATCCGTACCGTGGTTTGTTTGCTATCGTGTCATAATATTAATAATAATAATATCTTTATTTCTACAAGTACATGTACAAGGTGTACAGGCCTAACTGACATCAATGACATACTACTATATAGAAAGCCACTTGATATGCAGAGCATTTCGGGCAAATTATGTCAATTTTGTCCCGGGATGCAACCCACACCAGTCGACTAACTCCCAGGTACCCATTTTATACTGATGAGTGAACATAGGCAACCGGTGTAAGTAAACACGCCCACTGTCTCAGCCCTCGCCGGGGATCGAACCCGGACTCTCACCATGTGAAGTGAGAGCTTTGCCACCAGGCCACGGTAGGTTACCCCACCGAGGTAGGGTGACCTGAAAAAGAAACACTTTTACCAACATTCACACTATCACTGTCTTGATTGAAGCACGCACGTACGACAGTTCAGATGCTCCCCCTAACAACAAATATCCATCCCCTCCTTTAAACTGAAGGCATTGTACTTACCACCACCAGGACTCAAGTCCGGCTGACCAGTTTCCCTGAAACTTTTCACTAAATATTACCCAGCTAACACAACAACAGCTCGTCAAGTCCCAAACTCACTATCTAACACGCTCACAAATACCAGCTGAATGTCCAAGCCTCTTGAACAAAAAAACCTCCTTTACCAACGCCCTCCATCATTTCCTAGAATAACCCCTAACCCGCCTTCCCTTCACTACATAATTATACACCCTCCAAATCATCCTATTTTGCTCCAACCTCTCTAAATGACCAAACAGCCTCAACAACCCATCTTCAACTTTCTTGATAATATTTTTAGTCACTCATAATCTCCAAACTACGAATTCTGTACATATTCACACCACGCATTGCACTCAGACACGACATCTTCACTGCCTCCAACCTCCTCCTTGATGCAACATTCACAAACCATGCTTCAGACCATGTAAGAGCATTGGTACCCTCTTTGCCTCCACAGATACCTCACTGCACCACCTATCTTTTTCCCTTCATCAATTTTATGGCTTACCTCGTCTTTCCCATCTGCCAACAAATCCACTCCAAAATATCTGAAAGCATTCGCTTCCTCAATACTCCATCCCTCCATTCTGATATCCACTCTTTCAATACTTAACTCGTTTGTTAGGTATTGATAAAAGCAAGGTGATAAAATAATGCTTTCGTGATTCCTCAGATTATCAAAGGATAGTAAAAATAATAGGAAGACTCCTACAAGTAATATCAAAATTTTGATTATATCATCTAAAAACTCGTTTTTGAAATATTACCAAGTAATGTTCCTGGGAACGTCTCTATAAATAGTAAACATATAGTTTATTTCCACTGAATAAACTTGGTGCAGATTAAATATAATCTGTGTTAAAAGTCTACCGTGTAGTACTTAATCCGGTATGCTTAATAAGCTTATTTCCCAGTATTTCTAACATTCTCTCTCATTCCCTTCTCGCTTATGCACTCGTCTATGCTCATTACCAATCCTTTAGATACTTTTCTATATTTCATTCCCACCTGCTTTAATATATCGGTCTTAAACCCTGCTTGTCCCAGACAATATTTCCCAACAACCAGTCCAGAAACAATAAAAAAAAATATATACAAAATACACAATAATCTAGACACAGCTGGAAAAATCTGACTTGTTTATAAGTTAAAAAATGAAAAGCTTATGAAGTAGTATTTTGAACTTCTTATTATCTTGAGTCTTATTATCTAATGGCAATATTAATCTATTCATAAAAGTAAACAGTAAATGAGAATTACATGATTTTTTTTTGTCTTGCATTATTATACAATTAGTGTAAGTATCTTACTTAGCATATTCTTGACGCCATAAGGATTTGCTTCACATTCTGAAATTATTCAAAAACATTTAGTGTAGCGTGAAATCTTCTTCATACGAAAATTAAGTTGTAAATAGCCATTAAAAAATTCCTCAATTTATTTGTAGGAATTATTTTAATTAAATTATAATAATATTACACAGATTAATACGTATTTTTTATTTCACGCTTCAGAATAAAATCCCACAGAGTTTTCATCCTTTATTACAAAGCTCCTGGAGAGCGAAACGTTGCCACAATAAAATGTCTCATTAGTTGCATTTGTGTACTTTTACCTAACATACTAGTAAGTAAGTAAGTTTATTCAGGTATACACAAATACAGTTATATAGATTATCATACATAGCAGCATATGTGTAGAGAACCCAGGATAACCTAAAAAAGTTAGACAGAGTGACTTATTTCCATTGGGATCCTTTGACCGGTAATTCTACCAATATTAATACAAGACAACAATCTAGTCATCAGGAAGCATTTTAACTCAACCTGTCTAGCTAACTCAGATCTCTGAATGAACTCAAAACTACAATTTCGAAAAAAACTGAAAAAGTGACAAGTTAAAATGTCTCCGAAAAGTTTACTAACAAAGTAAATATGTATATCAGTGATATTTAATACAGACAAGATGATTAATTAAACACGTGTAACATCTTGGTGTCTTGTAGACGTTTCGCCATACAGTGGCTTTATCAATGCAATACATCAAAAAAAATAGAAATCTTCTTCTTTCAGCAAACCGTATCCCACCGAGGCAGGGTGGCCCAAAAAAGAAAAACGAAAGTTTTTCTTTTTAACTTTAGTAATGTATACAGAAGGAGTTACTAGCCCCTTGCTCCAGGCATTTTAGTCGACTCTTACGACACGCATGGCTTACATAGGAAGAATTCTGTTCCACTTCCCTATAGAGATAAGAGGAAATGAGAACTAGTAATAAAATGGAAGAAAACCCAGAGGGGTGTGCATATATATGCTTGTACATACATGTGTAGTGTGACCTAAGTGTAAGTAGAAGTAGCAAGACGTACCTGAAATCTTGCATGTTTATGAGACAGAAAAAAAAAACACCAGCAATCCTACCATCATGTAAAACAATTACAGGCTTTCGTTTTACACTCACTTGGCAGGACGGTAGTACCTCCTGGGTGGTTGCTGACTACCAACCTACTACCTAGGATATATATATATATATATATATATATATATATATATATATATATATATATATATATATATATATATATATGTATATATATATATATATATATATATATATATATATATATATATATATATATCAAATAGTGGAAGTTTAGGTAATCAGTCCCTCATCCTAAGAGCAGTTGAACACGGTAGTCTTCATCAAAATTAATATGACTATACAATCTCGCTAGCTAAAGGCCGCTGGATACATCACATTTCAACGTAATCTTAAAATAAATCTTTAACGAAACAGATCAAATAAAATTTAGGTTAACTGTGCTTTTATAACCGAAGCCAAGTCTTACGATGACCCGTCTAATTTAACCAGCTTGCGATGTATTAATTTTGAAAACAAAAAAAAAAATTACTTCGCTTGTTTAAGAGTAAAAACAATTCTACTCTAGATTGAAACCCGATGAAAGATTTATAGAAAAATCTCATTCTGCGGATTTTTCGTATGTCCTCCTCGCTCCCCTTCCCCTCCCTTTCCCTCTCCCCCTTCTCCCTCCCCTCTCCCCTAGTTGTAGGAGTTTATGGAGTTTGTGATATTAAACACTATTCACCAGGCGCTTTATGTAGCCATATAAATAGTGATAATGATGGCTATATTTTTTGGGTAGCGAGGTTCCCGCGGATATTATTTCCGCGATGGGGCTGTAAACGCTCACAAAATATATTGTGTATTAAATGTTCTACTGGAGTAAAGAAGAACCTGATGTGAATCACCTCTGGGGAGGGAGTACAAGAACACATACACACACACACACACACACACACACGGCAAACCTGAGAATAGCGTTCCGATACCTCAGTAAGGAATCGATCAAGACTCTGTACACCGTGTACGTCAGGCCCATATTGGAGTATGCAGCACCAGTTTGGAACCCACACCTGGTCAAGCACTTCAAGAAATTAGAGAAAGTGCAAAGGTTTGCAACAAGGCTAGTTCCAGAGCTAAAGGGAATGTCCTACGAAGAAAGGTTGAGGGAAATCGGCCTGACGACACTGGAAGACAGGAGGGTTAGGGGAGACATGATAACGACATACAAAATACTGCAAGGAATAGATAAGGTGGACAGAGACAGGATGTTCCAGAGATGGGACACAGAAACAAGGGGTCACAATTGGAAGTTGAAGACTAAGATGAGTCAACGGGATGTTAGGAAGTATTTCTTCAGCCATAGAGTTGTCAGGAAGTGGAATAGTCTGGCAAGTGATGTAGTGGAGGCAGGAACCATACATAGTTTTAAGACGAGGTATGATAAAGCTCATGGAGCAGGGAGAGAGAGGACCTAGTAGCGATCAGTGAAGAGGCGGGGCCAGGAGCCGAGTCTCGACTCCTGCAACCACAAATAGGTGAAGAAATAGGTGAGTACACACACACGCAGGAACAAGGGGCCACAATTGGAAGCTGAAAACCCAGATGAGTCATAGGGATGTTAGGAAGTATTTCTTTATTCTTAGAGTTGTCAGGAAGTGGAATAATCTGGAGAGTGAATTAGTGGAAGCAAGTTCCATACAGAGCTTTAAGAAGAGGTATGATAAAGCTCATGGAGCAGGGATAGAGTGAATTAGTATCGACCAGTGAAGAGGCGGGGCCAGGAGCTATGACTCTACCCCTGCAACCACAAATAGGTGAGTACACACACTCTGTTATCAACGGTAGTCTCATCGTCACCGGATTGACTGAAATACTAGAAAGAATTTTTATGTCGATAAGAGACAGCGAGTTTGTGGAAGATTACTTAGTAAAGTCTCTTGTCAATAAAGTCTTCTCAGTAAAATAACCTTAACTGCAATGACAAGGAAGTGAAAGATGGCAAGAAGAAAGTAAGTTGCTATACTAAGATTTAATTGTAACTGTTTTAAAGAGCAAAATGTGTGAGGATTAGGTAAGAAATGTAAGAAAAAAGATCGAATAAAAATGATCCGAAATGAATGAAAAGGAGATTCCAATAACTTTTGGGTGGGAGAAATGGGGACTTTAAAGGCATTTCAAAAGAGGTTAAAAAATGGATAAGAAAAATTCAAGGAGACTAGGAAATTAAAGTTGCTAAGAATTCGGAAACTAATTGGCAATGTTTTTTCAGGTATAAAGAACAAAGGTTAGATAAATGTTAGGTCCACTTAAAATTAACTCTAGTCACCTTACTATCAGAAAGAAATTTGCTCGTTTTTTTAAAAGTATTTTCCTTTTGCTCCTCACTGAGTAAGACACAAACAATATCCCAGTAAGAAATTACTACAGCATATATAATATCACAGTTTAGTTTAATATCTTTATTATGCACCCCATACCCATCCTATATTATAATATCACAATCACTAGGGATATAATCATTCAACAAGTTGACAGAATAAATTTATAAGCATTATATAAACCATACCTGCTGTAATTACTGCAGTTGGAGTGTCTCGGCCACACTGGTTCATTGTAGTGAATACATCGGAATTTTTGTTTTCTTGTCTGAACTCCTAGTACACATTGCGCACCATCCCATACTGCCAGCAGCCTCTGCAGCTACTCCTGCATGTACCACAGAAGGAGGAGGGATTTCCTCGTCACTATAAATCGTAGTCCCCAGTGTACTGGTGAATTGTGGAGTAGTGACTCTCTCCTCTGCCCACTGGATGGTCAGTCCTATACATAACTCCTACATAAATTGTCTCTTGTACAGTCCCACTCAGACTGTGTTTTCTGGTTTACCGAAGTAATAATTCATGAGTTGATAGTAAAAACGATAATCCATCAGATGACACAAAGCGGCCACCTCCTTGTTTTTTTCTCCCCTAAGAATTTAAGGAGCACATTTGGTCCAAAAAAATCAAGTTCCCCTTTTTTTATGATAGTAATATTAAATTATTTCAGGCTATCCACTTGCTCCATTGGTTGGTAGAATGTGTGAGGATGTCATGAGTAGCGTGAACTTCTTCCTTGTTAAACCCGGTTGGTAGGATGAAATAGCATTTACTTTAGCGAAGCAAAATACAGTGGATCTAGACTGATACTCATCTCCCTTAGGATTTGTGGTGTGATGACCTTGTAGTAACGAGGGACCGACCACAACTGTACAGCAGGTCGGTAACTAGGGACCGACTACAGCTGTGCAGCAGGTCGGTAACTAGGGACGGACGCCAGCTGTGCAGCAGGTCGGTAACGAGGGACCGACCACAAGTTTGCAGCATGTCGATAACTAGGGACCGACCACAGCTATGCAGCAGGTCGGTAACTAGGGACCGACGACAGCCGTGCAACAGGTCGGTAACTAGGGAACGACCACAGCTGTGCAGCAGGTCGGTAACGAGGGACCGACCACAGCTGTGAAGATCGGTAAAAAAAGACCGACCACAGCTGTGCAGCAGGTTGGTAACTAGGGACCGACCACAACTGTACAACATTTCGGTAACTAGGGACCGACCACAGCTGTGCAGCAGTTCGGTAACTAGGGACCGACCACAGCTGTGCAGCAGTTCGGTAACTAGGGACCGACCACAGCTGTACAGCAGTTCAGTAACTAGGGACCGACCACAGGTGTGCAGCAGGTCGGTAACGAGGGACCGCCCACGGCTGTGTAGCAGGTCGGTAACGAGGGACCGACCACAGCTGTACAGCAGTTCGGTAACGAGGGACCGACCACAGCTGTGCATCAGGTCGGAAACGAGGGACCAATTACAGTTGTGCAGCAGGTCGGTAACTAGGGACCGACCACAGCTGTGCAGCAGGTCGGTAACTAGCGACCGTCCACAGCTGTGCAGCAGGTCGGTATCGAGGGAGCGCCCACAGCTGTGCAGCAGGTCGGTATCGAGGGAGCGCCCACAGCTGTGCAGCAGGTCGGTATCGAGGGAGCGCCCACAGCTGTGCAGCAGGTTGGTAACGTGGGACCGACCACAGCTGTGCAGCAAGTCGGTAATTATGGGTACAAAAATTAACCTTTATCAGCTGTTACAAAAATAGTTTAGAAAATCGATAAGTTGATAAATAGCACACTTGAGCGACACTAATATTTCTCAAGTGTCTCATTTATTAACTTGACGGATTTCTGAACCATTTCTATATTAATACATGTCTTCCACAGCATCATCTTGGGATCTTGATACAGAGATTTTTTCAACGATAACCTAAACTAATAGTAAAACGTACGTCAACCAGTGGATTTTTTCAACTGTTTTCCTCTGTATTGTACTAGTGAAGCCACAGGCTGACGTTTCTAGAATAAAGATACCTAATTGTTACTCAAGGGTCACATTGATAAATTATCAGATGTTAAATTTCCCTTTCTGTTATATTTCTTGGTGAGTTCACTGGCGCTGTACTGACCAACTTTCTCATGTGGTCATGGTTGTGTATATTTTCCCAGGTATGCTGACCCAACCAGGAGGTATTTACTGTCTCCATCATTGACTTATACAAACTTTATGGCATACTTTGCAGGGTTATTTGGGATATATATATGAAACGAACATCTTCCCCTGAGAACAAAGAGTTGTACAACCTCAATAATATTGTCCTCTGAAGTGTAATACCTCCCACACTTGTCAGTGAAGCTGTCCCATACTGTTTTCAATGGAGGAATACCGTCTGTGCTTTATCTTGCTTGTCTTGTTGCAGGATCATCAACACGTAAACAGCTAAACAGGAAAATAAATCGACCTTCAGACATCGCTGCACGATATACCGCAGCACCTCACTTGGGGTTCCAGTGGCGAAGGAAATGGTGAGTAGCAGTATTAGTCGTAGTTGTAGTAGTGATGATGGTGGTGGTGGTGATGGTGATGGTGGTGGTGGTGGTGGTGGTGGTGGTGGTGGTGGTGGTGGTGGTGGTGGTGGTGGTGATGGTGGTGGTGGTGATGGTGGTGGACATAGAATTACCCACAGTGGTATCAGTAGTGGTAAAGGGAGCAGCAGTGGTAGTATTAGTAATTGTAGTAAAGGTAGCAGCAATAGTAGATTAAATAATGAGGTAGAGCAGTAGAAGCAGTGTTTGTGGTAGTGGAAGTAGTAGTAGAAATAGCAGCAGTAGTAGTACTAGTAGTAGTAATAGCAGCAGCAGAAGAAAAAAAACCAGTATCACACAAGTACCGAAGGAGATGCACCTGCCGGCGCCCACACAAACATTCTCCCACTAAAACATTCTCCCTCGGAAACTTTCTCCAACTCATTCTGCCTCTCAAACATTCTCCCACTAGATCATTCTCTTTCATAAACATTCTCCCTCAGAAACCCTTCTCACACACAAACATTCCCCCTCACAAGCACTCCCCACACAAAAATTCTCCCACTTAAATATTCCTTACAAAAATTCTCCCACTCAAACATTCTCCAATTCAAACATCCCACACCAACATTCTCCACATATTCTTCCTCACAAACATTCTCCCATACACTCAAGAAAAGTAGAGATTAACGACTGTTAATGAAAAAAAAAATAAGAATGGAGACTGGAACCGTGGTCCTGACAAGTAACAAGTCCAGAGCTGTATCACTGTGCTGCAGAGCTGTATCACTGTGCTGCAGAGCTGTATCAATGTGCTGCAGAGCTGTATCAATGTGCTGCAGAGCTGAATCACTGTGCTGCAGAGCTGAATCACTGTGGTGCTGAGCTGTATCACTGTGCTGCAGAGCTGTATCACTGTGGTGCTGAGCTGTATCACTGTGCTGCAAAGCTGTATCACTGTGGTGCTGAGCTGTATCACTGTGCTGCAGAGCTGAATCACTGTGCTGCAGAGCTGTATCACTGTGCTGCAGAGCTGTATCACTGTGTTGCAGAGCTGTATCACTGTGCTGCAGAGCTGTATCACTGTGCTGCAGAGCTGAATCACTGTGCTGCAGAGCTGAATCACTGTGGTGCTGAGCTGCATCACTGTGCTGCAGAGCTGTATCACTGTGCCACAGAGCTGTATCACTGTGCTACAGAGCTGAATCACTGTGCTGCAGAGCTGAATCACTGTGGTGCTGAGCTGTATCACTGTGCTTCAGAGCTGAATCACTGTGCTGCAGAGCTGTATCACTGTGCTGCAGAGCTGTATCACTGTGCTGCTGAGCTGTATCACTGTGCTGCAGAGCTGTATCACTGTGCTGCAGAGCTGTATCACTGTGCTGCAGAGCTGTATCACTGTGCTGCAAGCTGTATCACTGTGGTGCTGAGCTGTATCACTGTGCTGCAGAGCTGAATCACTGTGCTGCAGAGCTCTATCACTGTGCTGCAGAGCTGTATCACTGTGCTGCAGAGCTCTATCACTGTGCTGCAGAGCTGTATCACTGTGCTGCAGAGCTGTATCACTGTGCTGCAGAGCTGTATCACTGTGCTGCAGAGCTGTATCACTGTGCTGCAAAGCTGTATCACTGTGGTGCTGAGCTGTATCACTGTGCTGCAGAGCTGAATCACTGTGCTGCAGAGCTGTATCACTGTGCTGCAAAGCTGTATCACTGTGGTGCTGATCTGTATCACTGTGCTGCAGAGCTGTATCACTGTGCTGCAGAGCTGAATCACTGTGCTGCAGAGCTGTATCACTGTGCTGCAGAGCTGTATGACTGTGCTGCTGAGCTGTATCACTGTGCTGCAGAGCTGTATCACTGTGTTGCAGAGCTGTATCACTGTGCTGCAGAGCTGTATCACTGTGCTGCAAAGCTGTATCACTGTGGTGTTGAGCTGTATCACTGTGTTGCTGAGCTGTATCACTGTGCTGCAGAGCTGTATCACTGTGCTGCAGAGCTGTATCACTGTGCTGCAGAGCTGTATCACTGTGCTGCTGAGCTGTATCACTGTACTGCAGAGCTGTATCACTGTGCTGCAGAGCTGTATCACTGTGGTGCTGAGCTGTATCACTGTGCTGCAGAGCTGTATCACTGTGCTGCTGAGCTGTATCACTGTGCTGCAGAGCTGTATCCCTGTGCTGCTGAGCTGTATCACTGTGCCACAGAGCTGTATCACTGTGCTGCAGAGCTGTATCACTGTGCTGCTGAGCTGTATCACTGTGGTGCTGAGCTGTATCACTGTGGTGCTGAGCTGTATCAATGTGCTGCAGAGCTGTATCACTGTGCTGCAGAGCTGAATCACTGTGCTGCAGAGCTGTATCACTGTGCTGTAGAGCTGTATCACTGTGCCACAGAGCTGTATCACTGTGCTGCAGAGCTGTATCACTGTGCTGCTGAGCTGTATCACTGTGGTGCTGAGCTGTATCACTGTGCTGCAGAGCTGAATCACTGTGCTGCAGAGCTGTATCACTGTGCTGCAGAGCTGTATCACTGTGCTGCAGAGATGTATCACTGTGCTGCAGAGCTGTATCACTGTGCTGCTGAGCTGTATCACTGTGCTGCAGAGCTGTATCACTGTGCTGCAGAGCTGTATCACTGTGCTGCAGAGCTGAATCACTGTGCTGCAGAGCTGTATCACTGTGCTGCAGAGCTGTATCACTGTGCTGCAAAGCTGTATCACTGTGGTGCTGAGCTGTATCACTGTGCTGCTGAGCTGTATCACTGTGCTGCAGAGCTGTATCACTGTGCTGCAGAGCTGTATCACTGTGCCACAGAGCTGTATCACTGTGCCACAGAGCTGTATCACTGTGCTGCAGAGCTGAATCACTGTGCTGCAGAGCTGTATCACTGTGCTGCAGAGCTGTATCACTGTGCTGCTGAGCTGTATCACTGTGCTGCAGAGCTGTATCACTGTGCTGCAGAGCTGTATCACTGTGCTGCAGAGCTGTATCACTGTGCTGCAGAGCTGAATCACTGTGGTGCTGAGCTGTACACTGTGCTGCAGAGCTGAATCACTGTGCTGCAGAGCTCTATCACTGTGCTGCAGAGCTCTACACTGTGCTGCAGGCTGATCACTGTGCTGCAGAGCTGTAATCACTGTGCTGCTGAGCTGTATCACTGTGCTGCAGAGCTGTATCACTGTGCTGCAGAGCTGTATCACTGTGCTGCAGAGCTGAATCAATGTGCTGCAGAGCTGAATCACTGTGGTGCTGAGCTGTATCACTGTGCTGCAGAGCTGTATCACTGTGCCACAGAGCTGTATCACTGTGCTGCAGAGCTGAATCACTGTGCTGCAGAGCTGAATCACTGTGGTGCTGAGCTGTATCACTGTGCTGCAGAGCTGAATCACTGTGCTGCAGAGCTGTATCACTGTGCTGCAGAGGTGTATCACTGTGCTGCAGAGCTGTATCACTGTGCTGCAAGGTATTTATTAGGAAGATTTTACACTCATGATTCCGTCGGTGGCCACCAGCTGCAACTATACAGTCTCTTCCAGAGTCCCAGAAGCTTTAATGGTACAACTATTACCATACCCTTCACAGTTATATGGTCTATAAACACAAGATAAGTCATAGTGGTTTGAGTAATATGAGAACAGATGCTCTATGAAAGATTCTGAGGCTGTGGAAAGATACGCTTGAGTCACAGCTGTTGGCCATTGCAAAAGAAATGTCACAAAAATTCTGTCTCTAAAATTTTGGGTATAGCGCTGGATCTGTTACATGCCAGGTCCGAGGGTCAAATCCCCGTTCAATCTGTTTATTCATTCTCTCATGTAAACATTCTCTCACAAAAACGTTACCCCCGTCGCACAAGGTTTCACAAATATTCTCCATTGGCATTCTTCCACACAAACATTCTGCTGTTTAAATATTCTCCCATACTATCATTCTCTCTCACTCAAGTTCTCTCGCACTAACTTTCTCCTATACTAAAGTTCTCCTATGATACTATTTTTCCACATAAACATTCTCCCATACATTCACCTACATAAAATTTTACGCATGCTGTACCAAAGCAATAATTGTTTCTAGCAAAAAAAATTGTCCCACATAAAATTCTTTTCACAAATATTAGCCAACAAAAAACTGTATTCCGTATTCCTGTTTCGGCCCTCGGCTCGTATCATTTAAGAAATTCATCTGTAAAGTGGCTAATTGACACTAAAATATATTTATGAACAAAAGGAATCCACATATTGTCTTTACTAGCAATATTAACGAGGGTTCCGGTCAATAAGTAGTGTAGCTAATACCGTTTGAGCGGAGGCCGATGTTGTCGGATACGGATTAGAAATCCGGATTTCTCTGATGGAATTATGTGCGTTTGTAACAATTTCATAAAATCCGCTTAACTGTTTTAAAATGATTATTGATTTGGTATAACTGGGACTGAAGTATTGCGTTATAAACATTTTTTTTTTAGTTTGTGTATATATGTCTGAATGTTCAGTACCGGGTTTAGTGACAATTAGCTTAAAATTCTGCATCAGCGATATTAAAGTGCTTAATGTCTCTTTGAACCTGGTATAAAGTTGACACTTACTAATCAGCACTTAAGGCAGCATTTAGCATATTATATATGTGTTAGTGATTATCAAAAACTACAACAGCTGTTGTAGCCTCCTCTATATTACTGATGTGTTGAAAAACACGAAGGCCTCAACTGACTGCCTTCAAATTTTCAATGCTGGTGTACATTAACAGGTGCAAGAGGTTTAGACCACTTGTCATGGAATAGGTCTACTAGCTTCAAATGTTTTAAAAAAAATGCCTCCTAAGTAGACAAGTGTAGAGATGCACATCTGCTAATTTTATGAGATAAACAAAGTGAATTTCGGTCTCCATTAAATCACGTTATTTTTTTCTGATTGTTTTTTTCTGAATGGCTTCAATATTTAATAATTTGTATCTTATGACTAAGATATAACCCATTAACTTAAGTTTGTGTTCGCAAATTTATCAACATGATTAATTAGTAAAAAAAAAAAAAAATAGTTGGAATTCTAACCATAACATTGAATTCGTCTTTCCAGAAAGCAAGATTCTCGTTGTTATTAGTCCCCAATATACCAAGCTGCCAATTATATTAAGAAACTTGATATGGATTTCCATTAAAAACTAAGAAGGGTGACACCTATAAGTTTCACGCGATGGAGTAATTTGAAATTTTAATGATTTGGCTAAAAAATTTTTGAGTAGATCTATTCAGAGCAGTTAATGGAGAATACCTTTTTGGTAAGCTTCAAACTTGCAGTACTGATGGGCTGCATTAAAATAAAAAGTTTGGCTTCTTTTTTATGCAAATTTTAAAATTGCCCAAATTTTTTGTAATAAATGGTTTTTATGAAATAATGAAAACCCCCT
>WNWK01046779.1:0-14182 GCA_009830355.1 Cherax destructor
GTGTGTATTGTTCCAGTCACGGTATTGTGCCTTTTTTGTTATTAATGATTTAGGTTATGGGGCAGTACATTTGAACATACATTTTTATATTTACAATATTGAGGTAGATTTGGACATACATTTTTAGATATACAATTTTGAGGTAGTACGAGTCATACAATATTAATACAAACGGTAAATTCAGTAATGGGATTGGATTTGTCTGTAGTGACTACTTTATCTACTCTCCTCATCAACAGGGGTGCTGCAAGGCAGCATGCTTGGATCATTTATATTTTCCCTGTGCATCCATGACCTATCAAATGTATCTTAACAACTTAAACCAGTTTTATTGACAGACAACACTACCTTCATTATCTGCAATCTAGTTCAGTGGTGTTGAACTGGAAAAGGGTATTGTCCGGATAGTGTCAAATTAACACTTAACATTGTTATGACCTACTATACGGGTGGGCCCTGCTTTACAGCGCTTCACTTTATGGCATTTTGCTAATGCAGCAGCTTTCAGTTATTCCCCTTCTTCATTTATTCAGAGTCCCTACAATAAATATATTCACCATTCACTATATGCCTAGCTCTATTGCTCACTTAAGATGTGATAGTGTAAACATGTTATGACATATACATGTACAGTGGTCCCTCGGTTTTCGCCGAAAATTCGTTCCAGAATGCTGCTCAAGTGCCATTACCGAACGAATTTACTTCCTTAACCCTTTGGGGGTCGACAGGCCTTCTCAGGAAAGTGTTCCTGGGGTCGAAAATTTTTTGGAAAAAAAAAAATTAATTTTTTCTTATGAAATGATAGAGAATCTTTTTCCGATCATAACGCCACCAAAATTATGAAATTTGATCGAAAACTAACGGAATTATGCTTTCGCGAAGTTAGCGGTAGCCATGACACTTACGCATCGGCGATTTTGCCCACTTTGAGCCCTATTTTCGACAAATTCCAATGTTTCAGTCTCCTAAAATTATAGCTATTTCGCTAGAACTACATTTCTTCTATCGATTGAGTACAAGAAACCGCCTATTTACCAATTTCATCTACCCAAAATAGTGGTCAGAAAATGGCAATTTTCCAATTTCACACAAATTTCAAACGATGCCAATTTCAAAATAGGGTCCAGAGTAAACAAGGCAGACATTCCTGGCACTAAAATAACATGTTCTTTATTCATTAGTCACGTCTCCAGGCCCCTGTTCCATTACTTTTGCTTTTCATTTTGAATTTTTATTCTCACAAAAATAGAAGATTTACTGTTATGTATACAACTGCATCATTGTAAAAATGATATAAATAATATCAGAGCACTTGTGCATGAATATAAGACTCGCCAGTTGATGTGTATAGGAGGCATGGTGTGATTTGTTTACTCTTGAACATCGTCAAAAATCGAACATTTTTGCTACTTTGAGCTCAATTTCAAGGTACTTGTCACTGTCATACCAATCAAAATCATCTCTATTTCTGTAATATATCTTCCATTCTATCAAATGAGACCAAGAAAACGAGAATACATCAATAAATACCATACGAAAATCGACTGCAAAGTCGCTGTTTTAATCGAAAAAACGGTCAGAGTTTTTTTTTCTCTCATTATGCAGTGTGTACTGCAGGATTTTTTTTATACTGCGCACACTGACCACACAGACCCATTCTTTCATATGTATGCCTACCAGACGTTTTCTGCTTAAATTGAGGCCGCTAGAATTTGGGCGTACTAGTACGGCACCAACCCCTGCTCGTAAAACGTACTAGTACGGCACCGACCCCGAAAGGGTTAAGAAATAATGTCACGTAGGTTAGTCTATTTCAGACCCCCCCCAAAAATACACTTGCAACAGCAATTACGAAAATACACTTACATAAATGTTCAAGTTTGGAGATGCACGAAAACCGAGGGACCACTGTATATGCATTTGAAAGTGAAAAAAGGTTATGTTTCACTTTACAGTGATTTTCACCTTACTACAGTTTCCCAGAACTTAACCTGCTGTATAAGCAAGGCCTGCCTGTATTATGTTTGATTTTTTTGTTTTTTTTCCAACAAACCAGCCATATCCTACAGAGGCAGGGTGACCTAAAAAGAAAAACTAAAGTTTCTCTTTTAAAATTTAGTAATTCATACAGGAGAAGGGGTTACTAGCCCCTTGTTTCTGGCATTTTAGTCGCATGGCTTACAGAGGAAGAATTCTGTTCCACTTCCCCATGGAGATAAGAGAAAATAAAGAAGAACAAGAACTATTAAGAAAATAGAAGACATCCCAGATGGATATGTATGTATATGCATGTACATTCATGTGTAGTGTGACCTAAGTGTAAGTAGAAGTAGCATAATATACCTGTTATCCTTCATGTTTATGAGACAGAAAAAAAAGACACCAGTAATTCTGCTATCGTGTAAAACCATTGAAGGTTTCTGTTTTACACTCAGTTGGTAGGACAGTAGTACCTCCCTGGGTGGTTGCTGTCTACCAACCTACTGCTTAGATGTTTGAAAAATATAGCTAAAAATATTCAGTTACAAATAAATAATATACCCATTGAAAGACAAAATAAGGGAAAAATTCTTTGGTATTCACCATGATAGCAAACTTAAATTTAAAAAAATATCCAGCAAAGACAATTTTCTCCATGGGTAAGTGGAACAGAATTCTTCCTCCGTAAGCCATGTGTGTCGTAAGAGGCCATTAACATACCAGGAGCAAGGGGCAAGTAAACCCCTTCTCCTGTACACATTACTAAAGTTAAAAAGAGAAACTTGTTTTTCTGTTTGGGTCACCCTGCTTCGGTGGAATACGGCCGGTTTGTTGTAAGAAGTTCATTTAGTCATAGTACATTAACTTCAGCCCAGTATTTTCCAGGTCCTTTTTATAGCTCCTTTTGTTTTATTAAATTTGTTAGCTTAATACAATTGTTTGGACTCCTTATTAGCTTGGTGAGCATTTGCTGTATGTATATATTTTTTGTTTGTTCTGGGGGTATTAATCCCATCACTTGTTTGTCACAGTTTTTTTTTTTTTTTTTTTGTAAATGGATCTGAGGAGGCTGTTTGTTAGCCATGGGCTATTTAATCTCTTCATTGTCACCTGTTTGGTTTTTAAAAGATAATGTTCATTGAAAATGTTTAGCTTTTTTTTTTTTTGGGTGGGGCGGGGAATATATGGACAAATGAGTTAATGTATAGGGGAATAAGTTTACTGAGTATACCTGGTAAAGTGTATGGCAGGGTTATTATTGAAAGAATTAGAGGTAAGACAGAGAGTAGGATTGCAGATGAGCAAGGAGGCTTTAGAGTGGGTAGGGGATGTGTAGATCAAGTGTTTACAGTGAAGCATATATTTTTATTTTTTTTTTATTAACACATCGGCCGATTCCCACCAAGGCAGGGTGGCCCGAAAAAGAAAAACTTTCATCATCATTCACTCCATCACTGTCTTGCCAGAAGGGTGCTTTACACTACAGTTATAAAACTGCAACATTTACACCCCTCCTTCAGAGTGCCGGCACTGTACTTCCCATCTCCAGAACTCAAGTCCGGCCTATATGTGAACAGTATTTAGATAAAGGTAGAGAAGTTTCCATTGCATTTATGGATTTAGAAAAGGCATATGACAGAGTGGATAGGGGAGCAAAAGTGGCAAATGTTGCAAGTGTATGGAATAGGTAGTAAGTTACTGAAGGCTGTAAAGAGTTTTTATGAGGATAGTGAGGCTCAGGTTAGGGTGTGTAGGAGAGAGGGAGATTACTTCCCGGTAAAAGTAGGTCTTAGACAGGGATGTGTAATGTCACCATGGTTGTTTAATATATTTATAGATGGGGTTGTAAAAGAAGTAAATGCTAGGGTGTTGGGGAGAGGGGTGGGATTAAATTATGGAGAATTAAATGCAAAATGGGAGTTGACAGTTACTTTTTGCTGATGATACTGTGCTTATGGGAGATTCTAAAGAAAAGTTGCAAAGGTTAGTGGACGAGTTTGGGAGAGTGTGTAAAGGTATAAAGTTGAAAGTGAACATAGATAAGAGTAAGGTGATGAGGGTATCAAACGATTTAAATAAAGAAAAATTGGATATCACATTGGAGAGAGGGATTATGGAAGAAGTAAATGTTTTCAGATATTTGGGAGTTGACGTGTCAGCGGATGGGTTTATGAAGGATGAGGTTAACCATAGAATTGATGAAGTAAAAAAGGTGAGTGGTGCGTTGAGGTATCTGTGGAGACAAAAAACGTTATCCATGGAGGCAAAGAAGGGAATGTACGAAAGTATAGTGGTACCAACACTCTTATATGGGTGTGAAGCATGGGTTGCAAATGCTGCAGCGAGGAGGAGGCTGGAGGCAGTGGAGATGTCCTGTCTAAGGGCAATGTGTGGTGTAAATATTATGCAGAAAATTTGGAATGTGGAAATTAGAAGGTGTGGCATTACTAAAAGTATTTGTCAGAGGGCTGAAGAGGGGTTGTTGAGGTGGTTTGGTCATTTAGAGAGAATGGATCAAAGTAGAATGACTTGGAGAGCGTATAAATCTGTAGGGGAAGGAAGGCGGGGTAGGGGTCGTCCTAGAAAAGGTTGGAGGGAGGGGGTAAAGGAGGTTTTGTGGGCGAGGGGCTTGGACTTCCATCAATCATGTGTGAGCGTGTTAGATAGGAGTGAATGGAGACAAATGGTTTTTGGGACATGACGATCTGTTGGAGTGTGAGCAGGGTAACATTTTGTGAAGGGATTCAGGGAAACCAGTTAATTGATTTAGTTGGACTTGAGTCCTGGAAATGGGAAGTACAATGCCTGCACTTTAAAGGAGGGGTCTGGGATAGTGACAGCTGGGAGGGACTATTCTCAGCTGTCGTATCTGAGCGCCTCTGCAAAGACAGTGATTATGTATGAGTGTGGTGAAATTGTTGAATGATGATGAAAGTATTTTCTTTTTGGGGATTTTCTTTCTTTTTTGGTCACCCTGCCTTGGTGGGAGACGGCCGACTTGTTGAAAAAAAAAATGAGTTAATGTCATGATTATTGTTAATTCTCTCTGCCAGCCATTGTTACTGATTTACTGATGCCTTATCATTGAGCCTGATTGAGATTTTTAGTTTCAAGTGGTAATTTTGTTACATTTGTGATGGTGGTTTTCTTTAGCTTTTTAAGTTTTCTCTTGCAAAATACACACATTGGATATATTATAATAAAGGTTCATATATTTTGAGTCTTCATAATACACTATTTCTGTACCACTTTGTATAGCAGATATAGTGGAGAATTGTCATTGTTTTATTTGGTAATTGCAGGTGTTGTTTGTGGGTAATTTCTTGCGTGTAAACCCAATCTCGATGAAGCTACTGTCTCATGCCATGGATTTTTGGTCTGGTGGACAACTAAAAGCTATATTTTTGGAACATGAGGTTAGTGTAATTGAAAATGTCTATCCATTTATTGTAATTAATGTATTATTTTCTGTGATGTTTAAAACAGTCATCTCTATATCATACCCTGCAGAAGATCCTATGAGCCACCTAGAAAGCACACAGTTCTATAGCTAACATTCATCAAAAAAAAAAAAAGAATCAATGTAAACTATATAAGGTGACTTTGGTAAAAGTGATCATGCTCTTTTGAAAATACCAAATATGTCTTTAGGAATAGAAAGATTTTAAGCAGAAAATATAATAATCTTAGACTATTTCAAAAAAGCAAGGTTGAATAAGATGGGACAGAGTCTGTTCATTGAAGTGTTTTTTAACTTTTATGAAAATGTAATAAGTCAGTTTATTCCTAAAAGGCAAAAGTAATCCACTTGTATATCAGACTCAAAGAAGCCTCAGGTGGAAGATAGAATTTTTGAAAATAAATATGTACAGTGAGATGGAACCAAGTTTGTAAAACAAAGCAACCTACATGTGGAAGACAAAAATCACTGAATTAGAGGAGGAAATGTGAGATAATACATGTGATTTTGCAGCATGTACATATTTACAGATGAAGCAGATTTAAGCCCTCAACAGTCATTTTAAATATCACTATTTAACTAACCAAAGCAAGTAGCACTTACTATTGGATATTGATAATGAAATGCATTAAGTTCAGATGAGGTATCACCAGGGGTTATAAAAAGAATGCTCATCCCTTTCACTGTACAGATTCCCAGAATTAAAAGTATTCACATTATCCACATTTAAAAATAAATTCTTCTGAAATGGTAGAGAATCTGACACAAGAAATTGATGGAAAACTTGCAAAATTACGCAGGCACAAGGTTAGCAGCCTGGGCACAACTTACACTTTGGCAATTTCGCTTACTGTGAGTTCTGTTTTAAGCCAATTCCAGTCCTCAATTTGAACAAATTCTAGCTATTTTGCTAATAAGACACAGTCCTCGATGACGCACTGACTTTCTTGGGTTATCCTGGGTGGCTAACTCTCCGGGGTTAAAAATCCGAAGAAATCTTATCTTAGACTAGTATGAACACCCACTTTGACCACAAATATAGATTTTTACAGACGAATCCCACACCAGCATGGATGTGGCATTCTCTAGCTCAAGTCCCTACAAAGCCACAATCATGACTCAAAAAATGATAATAACATGATTGCAAACAATTCACAAAACAGGTGGGGGTTTGAACCCATAGCAGACAAAGCCTAGAACTTAAATTTTTTTATTTAAAAACAGGGTCTAAAATAAACACTGTAGACATTCCAGGCACTAAAACAAATTTTTCTCAGTTCATTAATCATGTCGCCAAGTTTTTCATATATTACACTTGTCTTCCATTTTGAATTCATCACAAAAAATCGTAGATTTACCCTATTTCTCAGATAATAAAATATTACTAGGAATGATTGGTCAGGATTTATGGCATCCTAATAATTGAATCATACATAAAAAACCATAAAACAGACTGGGAGTGTAGGGGGCATTACTTGTCCTCAGGAAAATCAGCAAAAATCTAATATTTCCATTAATTTTAGGCCAATTTCTTAGAAACAGCAAAATCATCTAAATTTCAGTATTGTCTTCCATTCTATCAAATGATATCAAGAAACAACCAAATAAAATCATAAAAACCATCCTAAAAAATAATGCCTCAGTCACTATTTTAAACTAGACACAAGGTCAGAGTTTTGCTTTTCCTCGTGCACCACATGAGTCAGAACTTTTGTATATTGTCCATACTCACTGCACAGACCCATTCTCTCATATCTAGGCCAAAATTTACCCCTCTCAGCTTTTCTGAGTGAGCTTTGCTCAAGACGTAGATCTACGTGAGGGACCCTGGTGTCAATAACATAGATCTACGATCTACGTAACTGACAGTGAAAAGGCTGAAGGAGATTAGTGACCTACTTCCCTTCTTCACAAGTAGGTAAACTATCTTTCCTCTTTATATGTATTATTTACCAATAAAACTAGGTCTTAGACAGGGATGTTTAGTGTCACCATGGTTTAAATTGTATACAGTATTTATAGATGGGGTTGTAAAAGTGGTGAATGCTGGGGGTGTTTTGAGAGAGGTGTGTGATTAAAAGATAAAGAATCTAATATAAAGTGGGAGTTGTCACAGTTGCTAATGACATGGTACTTTTGGGAAATATTGAAGAGAAGCTGCAAAGATTGGTGGACAAATTTGAGGGGGTATGTAATAGAAGGAAATTAAAAGTGATCATAGGAAAGTGCAAGGTGATGAGGTAACAGGTGATTTAGATAATATAAGATTAGATATCAGGTTGGAGGGAGGTAATATACAGGAAGTAAATGTGTTCAGATATTTGGGAGTGGACTTGTTGGCAAAGAGGTCTATGAAAAATGAGGTGAACCATAAAATTGATGAGGAAAAATGGCAAGTGGGACATTGAAGCATCTGTATAGACAAAAAAATGTTATCCATGGAGGTAAACTGGGTAATGTACAAGAGTATAGTGGTACCAACACTCTTCTATGGGTGTGAAGCATGTGTTATGAATGTTGCAGCAAGTAGGAGGCTGGAGGCAGTGGAAATGTGTCTGAGGGCCATGTGTAAAGTAAAGTAGTAAAGTAAATTTTATTTCTTTGCAAGTTTACATCGAGATATTTTAATTACAATTTAGAATTGAAGAGCAAGGAGAGCCACTATTATGCCATGGCATTATAGGCAGACTTAATCTAATGACTTATTTACTACTTAATACTAGAGAAATAGAATGATTTTGTTATAGTTAAATATTAGCATGTGTTTTTAGCAGATAATAAGTTTACTAAATTACAATCTGAGGATATTACATTTGTCAATGTGTTATGCAAGATGGTTATATCAATAGTAAATATAGCACTTTTATTATGGGTAAATAACACTGAGCATTGTTGAAAGTAGTTTACAATAAGAGTATACAGTGGACCCTCGCTATTCGAACACTCCAAAACTCACCCTTTTATGTAAGTTTATTATTGTAAGTGCTTTTATAAGTGTATTTTTGGGGCCTGAAATGGACTAATCAAATTTACATCATTCCTTATGGGAATAAATTCGTTTGGTAACAGCAATTGAACAGCATTCTGGAATGAGGGTGAGTTTTGGAGTGTTCGAATAGCGAGGGTCCACTGTATTTAGTTTAGGGTGAGTAAGTGGTTTTTGAGAAGTCTTAAAATGATGTTCAGGCAAGGTTGCTTTAATATTTTCTGGTAATGAATTCCAGATTTTGGGGCCCTTTATGTGCATAGTTTTTACACAGGGTGATATGGACTGGGTATATCAAAAAGTGATGTGTCTTTGTGTTATGGTCATGGGTCCTGTTAAAGTTGGTGAGGAGAATTTTGAGTGGAGGGTTTATATTTGAGTGTAGAGTTCTATGTATGTAGTAGGCACAAGAATAAGCGTGAATGTTCTTTACAGTGAGTAGTTTTAGACTTTCGAATATTGGCGGAGTATGCTGTCTAGAGTGGGAATTTATCATTCTGACTGCTGCCTTTTGCTGGGTTATGAGTGGTCTAAGGTGATTTAATGTTGTTGATCCCCATGCACAAATTCCATAGGTGAGATAAGGGTAGATGAGTGAATGATACAGAGCAAGGAGAGCTGATTGAGGCACATAATAGCGTATCTTTGATAGTATGCCTACTGTCTGTGAGATTTTTTGGAAATTTGTTGTGTGTTTGGAATTTGAGGCAACTGTCAAGGTGGATTCCTAGGAATTTTCCCTCTGTAAGTCTTGTGATCCATTTAGCATTATATTAAGTGGGACAGTTGAAGTTCTGTTTCCAAACTGAATGAAATAGGTTTTGTCAGTATTGAGAGTAAGCTTATTAGTTTTCATCCAGGTAGATATTTTCTGTAATTCAGCATTTACAGTGTTGGCCAGTATGACTGGGTTTGGGTGATAGAAGACATATGTAGTGTCATCTGCAAATAATATGGGGAAGAGGAGTGGTCCCAGGACACTTCCTTGCGGGACACCAACTTTAATTTGTTGCGTAGAAGAGTTAGCTCCATTTGTGTATACATATTGGCTTCTATTACTAAGGTATGATTTTAGATAGTTGAGTGAGTGCCGTCTTATACCATAGTGAGCTAATTTTGTGAGCAGTAAGTCATGGTCAGCTGTATCAAAAGCTTTACATAAATCAATGAAGATTCCCATTGGGAATTCTTTCTTCTTAAGAGCGGTGTATATAAGCTCTAGCATGTGTATAATAGCATCATTAGTGTTTATGTTTGTCCTGAATCCAAACTGACAGGGGTTGAGTATGTTGTGTGAGATGAGGTAGGAATAGATATACCTATGAATTAATTTCTCAAAGATTTTCGAGAGCAGTGGTAAATTATATATATTTTTTTTTTCAACAAGTCGGCCGTCTCCCACCGAGGCAGGGTGACCCAAAAAGAAAGAAAATCCCCAAAAAGAAAATACTTTCATCATCATTCAACACTTTCACCACACTCATACATAATCACTGTCTTTGCAGAGGAGCTCAGATAAGACAGCTGAGAATTGTCCCTCCCAGCTGTCACTATCCCAGACACCTCCTTTAAAGTACAGGCATTGTACTTCCCATTTCCAGGACTCAAGTCCAACTAAATCAATTAACTGGTTTCCCTGAATCCCTTCACAAAATGTTACCCTGCTCACACTCCAACAGATAGTCATGTCCCAAAAACCATTCGTCTCCATTCACTCCTATCTAACACGCTCACACATCCGTGCTGGAAGTCCAAGCCCCTCGCCCACAATACCTCATTTACCCCTTCCCTCCAACCTTTTCTAGGACTACCCCTACCCCGCCTTCCTTCCCCTACAGATTTATACGCTCTCCAAGTCATTCTACTTTGATCCATTCTCTCTAAATGACCAAACCACCTCAACAACCCCTCTTCAGCCCTCTGACAAATACTTTTAGTAACTCCACACCTTCTCCTAATTTCCACATTCCGAATTTTCTGCATAATATTTACACCACACATTGCCCTTAGACAAGACATCTCCACTGCCTCCAGCCTCCTCCTCGCTGCAGCATTTGCAACCCATGCTTCACACCCATATAAGAGTGTTGGTACCACTATACTTTCGTACATTCCCTTCTTTGCCTCCATGGATAACGTTTTTTGTCTCCACAGATACCTCAACGCACCACTCACCTTTTTTCCTTCATCAATTCTATGGTTAACCTCATCCTTCATAAACCCATCCGCTGACATGTCAACTCCCAAATATCTGAAAACATTTACTTCTTCCATAATCCCTCTCTCCAATGTGATGTCCAATTTTTCTTTATTTAAATCGTTTGATACCCTCATCACCTTACTCTTATCTATGTTTTTAACTTTCTACCTTTACACACTCTCCCAAACTCGTCCACTAACCTTTGCAACTTTTCTTTAGAATCTCCCATAAGCACAGTATCATCAGCAAAAAGTAACTGTGTTAACTCCCATTCTGCATTTAATTCTGCATAATTTAATCCTACCCCTCTCCCCAACACCCTAGCATTTACTTCTTTTACAACCCCATCTATAAATATATTAAACAACCATGGTGCCATTACACATCCCTGTCTAAGACCTACTTTTACCAGGAAATAATCTCCCTCTCTCCTACACACCCTAACCTGAGCCTCACTATCCTCATAAAAACCTCTTTACAGCCTTTAGTAACTTACTACCTATTCCATACACTTGCAACATTTGCCACATTGCTCCCCTATCCACTCTTATCATATGCCTTTTCTAAATCCATAAATGCAATAAAAACTTCTCTACCTTTGTCTAAATACTGTTCACATATATACTTCACTGTAAACACTTGATCTACACATCCCCTACCCACTCTAAAGCCTCCTTGCTCATCTGCAATCCTACTCTCTGTCTTACCTCTAATTCTTTCAATAATAACCCTGCCATACACTTTACCTGGTATACTCAGTAAACTTCTTCTTCTTTCAACACGTCGGCCATTTCCCACCGAGGCAGGGTGGCCCAAAAGGAAAAACGAAAGTTTCTCCTTTTACATTTAGTAATACTATATACAGGAGAAGGGGTTACTAGCCCCTTGCTCCCGGCATTTTAGTCGCCTCTTACGACACGCATGGCTTACGGAGGAAGAATTCTATTCTACTTCCCCATGGAGACTCAGTAAACTTATTCCCCTATAATTTTTACACTCTCTTTTATCCCCCTTCCCTTTATATAAAGGAACTATACATGCTCTCTGCCAATCCCTAGGTACCTTCCCCTCTTTCATACATTTATTAAACAAAAATACCAACCACTCCAGCACTATATCCCCCCTGCTTTTAACATTTCTGTCATGATTCCGTCAATTCCAGCTGCTTTAACCCCTTTCATTCTACGTAATGCCTCACGCACCTCCCCCACACTCACATCCTGCTCTTCTTCACTCCTAAACGATGTTGTACCTCCCTGGCCAGTACATGAAATTACCGCCTCTCATTTTTCATCGATATTTAAAAGTTCCTCAAAATATTCCCGCCATCTACCCAGTACCTCCAGCTCCCCATCTACTAACTCCCCTACTCTGTTTTTAACTGACAAATCCATTTGTTCCCTAGGCTTTCTTATCTTTTTTATCTCACTCCAAAATTTTTTCTTGTTTTCAGCAATATTTCTTGACAGAGCCTCTCCCATTTTTTCATCCGCTTTTCTTTTGCACTCTCTCACCATTCTCTTACCTTTCTTTTACTCTCCATATACTCTGGTCTTCTATTAACACTTCTGTTTTGTAAAAACCTCTCATAAGCTACCTTTTTCTCTTTTATCATACCCGTTACTTCTTCATTCCACCACTCACTCCTCTTTCCTCCTGCACCCACCCTCCTATAGCCACAAACTTCTGCATTTTTAAAACTATCCCAACTCTCTTCAACCCCCCCACTACTCATACTTGCACTAGCCCACCTCTCTGCCAATAGTTGCTTATATTTCACCCTAACTTCCTCCTCCCTTAGTTTATACACTTTTACCTCTCTCTTACTTGCTGTTGCCATTTTCTTTTTGTCCCATCTACCTTTTACTCTAACTGTAGCTACAACCAAATAATGATCTGATATATCCGTTGCCCCTCTATAAACATGTACATCCTGAAGCCTACCTATCAACCTTTTATCCACCAATACATAATCCAACAAACTACTTTCCTTATGTGCTGTATCATACCTTGTATATTTATTTATCCTCTTTTTCATAAAATATGTATTACTTATTACCAAACCTCTTTCTACACACAGCTCAATTAATGGTTCCCCATTTACATTTACCCCTGGCACCCCAAATTTACCTACTACTCCCTCCACAACATTTTTACCCACTTTAGCATTAAGATCCCCAACCACAATTACTCTCTCACTTGGTTCAAAACTCCCCACACACTCACTCAACATTTCCCAAAATCTCTTTCTCTCCTCTACACTTCTCTCTTCTCCAGGTGCATAAACACTTACTATAACCCACTTTTCACATCCAACCTTTATTTTACTCCACATAATCCTTGAATTTATACATTTATATTCCCTCTTTACCTGCCATAACTGATTATTCAACATTATTGCCACTCCTTCTTTAGCTCTAACTCTATTTGAAACCCCTGACCTAATCCCATTTATTTCTCCCCACTGAAACTCTCCTACCCCCTTCAGCTTTGTCTCACTTAAAGCCAGGACATCCAGCTTCTTTTCATTCATAACATCTACAATCATCTCTTTCTTATCACTCGCACAACATCCACGCACATTCAAACATCCCACTTTGACGGTTTTCTTCTTTTTCTTTTTAGTAAGCTATACAGGAAAAGGGGTTACTAGCCCATTGTTCCCGGCATTTTAGTTGACTTTTACAACACGCATGGCTTACGGAGGAAAGATTCTTATTCCACTTCCCCATGGATATGAAAGGAAGAGCAATATGAACAAGAACTATTAAGATAAAATCAAAGAAAACTCAAATGAGTGTGTATACATAAACGTGTACATGTTTGCGTAGTGTGACCTAAGTGTATGTAGAAGTAGCACAACGTACCTGAAATCTTGCATGTTTATGAGACAGAAAAAAGACACCAGCAATCCTACCATCATGTAAAACAGTTTCAGGTTTCTGTTTCACAGTCACCTGGGAGGATGGTAGTACCTCCCTGGGTGGTTGCTGTCTACCAACCTACTACCTACCTACCTACCTACCTAAATTAGATATTGGTCTATAATTATTCAAGTCTGCTTGATCTCCTCCTTTGTGGATCGGGGTGACCCTCGCTATTTTGAGAATTGATGGGAAGGTGGAGGATTCAATGGATTTGTTGAAGAGGGCTGCAATAATTGGTGACAGTACCTGGGAAGCTTTTTTGTACATAAAAGGTGGTAGCTATTTATGTCTCCTGCCTTATTTTTAAGGGTGTTGACGATGAGCGAGACTTCTATTGGGTTGGTTGGAGCTAAGAATAGTGTATTTGGGTACGTGTTAGTAAGGTAGTTTGATGGACAGGTGTTTGAGCTTGGGATCTTACTTCCTAGATTCCTTCCTATTGTGGAGAAGAAGTCATTAAGTCTGTTTGCTGTTTCAGCTGGTGGGAGTAGGCGTTCATCTGGTTTTGTTAATTTGATAGTTTTAATTTTGGATATCGTTTTATTTCCTAGAATTTCTGATAGGGTTTTCCAGGTCTTTTTCATATCACCTTTTATGTTATGTAGTCTGTTCTCATAATACAATTTTTT
>WNWK01046780.1:0-14182 GCA_009830355.1 Cherax destructor
AGACTAAAAGGGGAGGGAGGGGTAAAAGAGGTTTTGTGTGCGAGGGCTCAGACTCCAGCAAGCATGTGAGCATGTTAGATAGTAGCAAATGGAGACAAATGGTTTTAGGACTTGACGAGCTGTTGAAGTGTGATCAAGGTAACATTTATGAAGGGATTCAGGGAAACCGACAGGCCGGACTTGAGTCCTGTAGATGGGAAGTACAGTGCATGCACTCTGAAGGAGGGGTGTTAATGTTGCAGTTTTATAACTGTAGTGTAAATGAGCCTCTGGCAAGACAGTGATGGAGTGAATGATGATGAAAGTTTTTCTTTTCGGGCCACCATGCCTTGGTGGGAAACGGCTGATGTGTTAATAAAAAAAAAAAAAAAGACTAGAAAACAAAGTGACATTAATTAGGCATTCCATTTTCTAACTAGGGTAATACTGTAGTAGTTTTAAGTGACTAGATTGGCCTAGTTTAAAGGAAAGTACTGTACTTACCAGTAAGGTGCTTATTTACATGTTCTGTAACTAAGAGTATATCTTGTCTTTCTAACTGAATTGAGGAACACTTCTCATTTCTGTTAGTGAGAGTTTTATCGGCCATTTCTGTTTTCCACCTAGAAAAGTAATTAGCAATAACAAAGCCTTTCCTAATACATATAAATAATTACAGTACTCGCACTATATCTCCCCAAATTTTTATATATCAAACATGGAAAGCTGTATTTCTATCATGCTAAACAATGTTACTCATGGTAATACTGAGGTCAATGACATCACGACAGAATTTCCAGAATGAATTCTTCATATATTATAATCTCAACAAATTATCTGTCTGTAGATGAATGGTTCAGAAAACCGACAAGTTGATAAATTAGACACATATGCAACACTTGGGTATCTTTATTGTGAAATGTTTGCCACACAGTGGCTTCATCAGTCAATACAAAGTAGAAAGTTGTAAGGAGAGGAGGAATTTGAGGTAATCAGTCCCTCGGCCTGGAGTCGATGTGTTCAGTCCCTCAATCTTGTAGTAAGTACAACACAGGGCAATGGAGGTTGCTTATATACTGTAGACAGGTGAGGCGAAGCAGGAGGGAGGCAGGGTCATAGTGGTACCATCCACTAGTCGGAGGTCTTCGTCCAAAGGTTGGACAAGTGTTGAAGAATTCGTTTGTATCAAGATCCCAAGATGTTGCTGTGTTAGACAGGATGTAGATGAATGGTTCAGAAAATCGACAACTTTCTACTTTGTATTGGACTGATGAAGCCACTGTGTGGCAAAACCGTTTCCACAATAAAGATACCCAAGTGTTGCATATGTGTCTAATTTATCAACTTGTCGGTTTTCTGAACCATTCATCTACATCCTGTCTGACACAGCAACATCTTGGGATCTTGATACAAACGAATTCTTCAACACTTGTCCAACCATTGGACGAAGACCTACTTCGACTAGTGGATGGTACCACTATGACCCCGCCTCCTCCTCCTTCGCCTCACCTGTCTACAGTATATAAACAACCTCCATTGCCCTGTGCTGTACTTACTACAAGATTGATGGACTGAACACATCGACTCCAGGCCGAGGGACTGATTACCTCAAACTCCTCCTCTCCTTACAACTTTCTACTTTGTATTGGACTGATGAAGCCACTGTGTGGCAAAACGTTTCCACAATAAAGATACCCAAGTGTTGCATATGTGTCTAATTTATCAAATTATCTGTCTACAGAAGCAGGGTAAAGAATGTCATTTAAGGCCTTTCAACCCAGTATATCTGCAACAGGAGCTCTTAGTAATAAAATAGCAAACATTTTTATTTTTCAGCCTTTCAAACATATCGATGAAGAAATTTACACTTAAGCACTTGTAAAAGAAATTTGTAAACAGAAAATTATCCTGTATTATGGTTAGTCTTAACATTAAAACTGTATTTGCAAATATATCATAGGAGGAAACTACAGTGGACCCCCGAGTTTCGGTCATAATTCATTCCAGAAGGCTGTTCAAGTGCCATTACCGAACAAATTTGTTCCCTTAAGGAAAAATGTAAATTAGATTAGTCCTTTCAGACCCCCAAAAATACACATACAAAAGCACTTACAATATTAAACTTACATAATTGTTCGATTTCCAAGGTAACTGAAACTCGGGGGTCCACGGTAGTACAGTATATCTGCTATGAACTATTTAAGGCTTCAGAGAGTGTAAATGGTTTCAATAGCAATCCCAAGACTACTTTACATAAAACTCACCTGTTCCCAATGGCATTTGGCAATGTTCAAAGCAAAAACATAATGGTGGTAGTGTCTGTGCAATGATGGTACATATACTTGTGTAAGTAACACAAGCTGGGGAGCAGAAAAGTGGGATGCACTTCCTTTAGTAATTTTTACTGCAACTCTACGAGCAATGTGGCAGATGTCTACGTCCCTTGGCTGAAATATAAACAAAATTTATTCCATTGGAATATATGTGGCATCAAATGCTAACAATATTTTGCTCATTTCATCTTTCAAATCTTCAAAAATTTAGTGAATACGTATATGAAAAACAAATGTATATTACTGGAGAAATGCAAATAAAGCCTATAGTCTGGCAGAATTTATCAGATTACAAATGTGACTCTCTTGCCATTACAATATTTATTAACATAAGAACATTAAGAAGGAACACTTCAGCAGGTCTACTGGCCCATGCGAGGCATGTCCAAGTCACCCCCGGCTTAAACCAATGACCCACCTAGTCAGGTCAGGTCACATCCACTTAAGGAAGGAGCACAGCATCAGACCTATTAGCACAAGATAGTCAGGTCCAACTCTCACCCACCCACACCCACTCATGTATTTATCCAACCTATTTTTAAAACTACAAGTCTTAGCTTCTATGACAGTATTCAGGAGTTTGTTCCACTCATCCACAACTCTATTACCAAACCAGTGCTTTCCTATATCCTTCCTGAATCTGAATTTTTCCAACTTAAAACCATTGCTTCGAGCCCTGTCTTGGCTAGATATTTTTAGCATGCTATTTACATTCCCTTTATTTATTCTTGTTTTCCATTTATACACCTCAATCATATTCCCCCCTAATTCTACACCTTTCTAGAGAGTGCAGATTCAGGGCCCTCAGTGTATCCTTATAGGGAAGATTTCTGATACATGGGATCAACTTTGTCATCCTCCTTTGTACGTTTTCTAGTGCATTTATATCTATTCTGTAATACGGTGACCAGAACTGTGCAGCATAATCTAAATGAGGCCTAACCAAGGATATATAGAGTTGAAGAACAACACGAGAACTCCTATTAGTTATGCTCTTTGATATGAAGCCAAGGATTCTGTTTGCTTCATTGCGAACACTTATGCACTGTTCTCTTGGTTTTAAATTACTGCTAACCAGAACTCCCAAATCATTTTTGTAATCAGTAATATTAAGTTCTACATTATTTAGTTTATATGTGGTATGGTTATTTTTTGTCTAATGTTTAGAACTTTGCATTTGTCTATATTAAACTGCATCTGCCACTTCAACAACTGCATCAGTCTATTCAAATCTTCCTGGAGTGCTCTAATGTCCTCATTAGAATGAATTAGGTGACCTATTTTGGTGTCATTATTAAACTTGCTTAGGTCGCTATTTATTCCCTCATCAATGTCGTTTATATAAATTGTGAACAACAAAGGTCAAAACACTGACCCCTGTGGAACACCCTTCGTGAAGTGCCCTCACTCTGATTTCTCCCCATTGATGCAAACTCTCTGCTACCTATCTGTCAACTATGCCTCTACCCGGGAAAAAATTTCTCCTCCTATTTTGTGTGCTTTAATTTTCCTCAATAGCCTCTGATATGGAACTCTATCAAAAGCCTTATTGAAGTCCATATACACAATATCATATTCATTACCATGATCTACCTTCTCAAATACCTTGGTGAAAAAATCTGTAAATTCATAAGGGATGATAGCTTAAATTCCTTGGATCAAGAACCCTTCACCAGAATGAAGGCAAATCATCCCCCCCTTTCCCCTCCAAACCCTCCTTGAAGGATAACTTCCAATAACTATGACTACAGACATAGTCTTCTGTTGCACACTACAATTAGATACAGAATATAGAAAATATTTTTCTTTTATTTCTGAAGCTTCAATAGTTAAGTACAGTGGACCCCCGGATTTCGTCAATAATTCTTTACAGAAGGCTGTTCGAGTGCCATTACCAAACGAATTTGTTCCCATTTCAGACCCCCAAAAATACACTTACAAAAATACACTTACAAAAGCACTTACAAAAATACACTTACAAAAGCACTTACAAAAATACACTTACAAAAGCACTTACAAAAATACACTTACATAATTGTTCGAGTTGGGAGCTGTATGAAATCCGGGGGTCCACTGTACATTCTTATTAGTTTTAAGTTTAAATAACTTAAAAGCTATTACTGACATTGACATAACAGCATGTTCAGCTCATAACAAAGACAATGGTTCAATACTGGGCAAAGCAAGACAATGGGCATAGTGGTACGTGGGAGTTAGTTGACTGTTGCAGGTTGCCTCCTGGGTACCCAGAGTTATTAAGATGATTGATAATGATGATGATTAATGATAATTGTTGATGAGTGACTGATGATGATGACTGATATTTTATTTATTATTATTATTATTATCATCACAAAGTGTTATATACTATTATTATATTCAAAGGGAAGTTTTAAACCCATATGAATCATACCAAAGTGCTATACATTAATTTGAATTACACTACATTCATGGAAAGTGCACTAAACCTCTGAGGGCCACAGTCATTGTGGAATGGAAGACAATCAGATTTGATACAAGCAAAAGGAAGTCAGCTAGTGGCATTCTTTTGTGCCTAACAATATTTTATTACATGTAAACTATTTGTATACGGCATTTAAGAAATAAAACACATATTTGTATCAAGGACATCCGAGATTAAAGGGAAAGTAACCAGAAGAGAATCTTTCACCTCAGATCATGCAAAATATGCTTATTTTTTGGAAACGGGTAAATTACAAGGCATGAAAGAGATATTTTAAATATCATCTCACCCATATAGGAGTTTGTGATGATGTGGTCATGTCAGTGTTGGGTCAGAATGATCAAGTAACCAGAAGAGAATCACCTCAGATCATGCAAAGAGAAACGGATAAATTACAAGCCATGAAAAAGATATTTCAAATATCACCTCACCCATATAGGAGTTTGTGATGATGTGGTCATGTCAGTGGGGTCAACATCATCACCTCTGGGGGAGGCTGGAGTCGTCAATAAATCCTGGGTCTGCCAGGCATCTTCAAATGTCACTTCCTTCCTGGGCAGGCACAACACTCCCTGGTTCTCACATACCAACACCTCCAGCTCTTCTCCCCCTTCTTGATGGTATATCAGAACAGAGACAACGTCGCGTATATTGCCATCCCAAGCAGTTTGAGAGTAGGAATACCCTACACTTCCACTCATTTCCGCCGCCATCAACCTTTTATGACTGTGTTCGATTTCTTAGCCAGACATTTTAATTTTACTAATACTGCTTATAACTGGCCTTCAACGGTAATATTACTCTACTCTAAGTATTCTATCTTTGCATATCTATTTCAAAGATACATCATAATTAATTTAAAATGCATACGCATGGTATAAGACATACATCATACACATTTATCTACTTAATGCATTTGAAGGCAGATTAAGGCAAGTGACAGCTATAAGTATTTGTTTATGTTCCATTTTCTGTTTTAACTTTATAAAAAATGTCAAATAAATCAGAGTAACCATACAGCATGGTGTATTTAATTTAAATAATCTTAAAAAAATCACATAAGTTGAGACAATCCCCATTAAATAATGAGTTACTAGTGGAGAGTTGTATTATTACGTATTTCATAATAATAATAATAATAATAATAATAATAATAATAGTAATAATAATTATATAATATTTTTATTTCGTTGCAAGTTACAAGTATCATAGTTATTGGTAGTTACAATTATAAAACTAATGCAAGGAGAGCCACTGGCATGCCATGGCATTAGGGGCAGCAAGAAGGTTCCTCCATGCTGGCGAAGGGCTCTTGATCCGAGGAATTGGATATGTGCTCCATTTCTTAGAATCGAGCCTAAATGCCTTCCATTGCCCAAGGACAATGTATGACCTGTACGTGAATGTAGTATATTTATGGGGAAGCACTAAACCCATAGGGGTCATATAATGCCTGGGAGACAGTCAGGTTCGATCCAAGGAAGGGGAGAGCAAGTCCAATTCCTTGGATTAAGAGCCCTCACTGGCACATCAAAGAACACCATGAGGGGATTGTAATAATAAAAAATAGCTAAATTCATTTCCATTGCTGTTCGATCCAAGGAAGGTCATCCTAACCACCTCCATGAACATAAGATTTCTTGGGATTTTTAACCCCGGAGGGTTAGCCACCCAGGATAACCCAAGAAAGTCAGTGCGTCATCGAGGACTGTCTGTCTTATTTCCATTGGGGTCCTTAATCTTGTCCCCCAGGATCCGACCCACACCAGTCGACTAACAACCCAGGTACCTATTTGCTGCTAGGTGAACATGACAACAGGTGTAATGAAACACCGGGCCAGGCCACCGGGCCACCTAGGAATACTGCAGGATGGTCATAAAATTACAGTGCAGAAAAACATGATAAAGTGCCCTGATATGACAGTTTAGATGTCACTCCAAACAGCCAATATCCCAAACCCCTCCTCTAAAGTGCAGGCAAAGTACTTCCCACCTCCAGGACTCAAGTTCGGCTAACTGGTTTTCCTGAATCCCTTTACAAAATATTACCCTGCTCAACTCCAACAGCTCGTCAAGTCCTAAAAATCATTTGTCTCCATTCGCTCCTCTCTAACACGCTCATGCATGCTTCCTGCAAGTCAAAGCCCCTCACACACAAAACCTCATTTACCCCCTCCCTCCAACCTTTCCTAGGCCTACCTCTACCCCGCCTTCCCTTCATTACAGATTAATGTGCTCTCCAAGTCATCCTAATTTGCACCATCCTCTAAATGACCAAAACACCTCAACAGCCCCTCTTCAGCCCTTTGAATATTACTTTTAGTAACTCCACACCTCCTAATTTCCACAATACAGATTTTCTCTATATTTTCACCACACACTGCCCTTAGACACGACATCTCCATTGTCTCCATTATTATTATATTATTGGTGGATGAATTTGGTAGGGTGTGTAAAAGAAGAAAATTGAAAGTGAATATATGAAAGACTAAGGTGATGAGGATAACAAAAAGATTAGGTGACGAAAGATTGGATCGCTTGTTCTATCTAGGCTGGAATATTGCTGCACACTAACTGCACCTTTCAAGGCGGGTGAAATTGCTGACCTTGAAAATGTGCAGAGAACCTTCACCGCACGCATAAGTGCGATAAACCACCTCAACTACTGGGAACGCGAGTTCCTAAACCTGTACTCTAGAATGCAGGCGGGAGAGATACATTATTATATACACATGGAAAATTCTCGAGGGCTTAGTACCAAACTTTCACACAAAAATCACTCCCTACGAAAGCAAAAGACTCGGCAGGCGATGTAACATCCCCCAATGAAGAGCAGGGTGCCACTAGCACGTTGAGGGACAACACAATAAGTGTCAGGGCCCAAGATTGTTCAACTGCCTCCCAGCATACATCAGGGGATTACCAACAAACCCCTGGCTGTCTTCAAGCAGGCATTGGACAGGCACCTCAAGTCGGTACCTGATCAGCCGGGCTGTGGTTCGTACGTTGGACTGCGTGCAGCCAGCAGTAACAGCCTGGTTGATCAGGCTCTGGTCCAACAGGAGGCCTGGTACAGACCGGGCGCGGGCGTTGACCCCTGGAATTCTCTCAGGTAGACTCCAGGTAGATCAGATTGGAGGGAGAGAGTATGGAGGAGGTGAATGTATTCAGATATTTAGGAGTGGACATGTCAACAGATGGGTCTATGAAGGATGAGGTGAATCATAGAATTGATGAGGGAAAAGGGTGAGTGGAGCACTTCAGAGTCTGTGGAGACAAAGAACTTTGTCCATGGAAGTAAAGGGGAATGTATGAGAGTATAGTTATACCAACACTCTTATATGGGTGTGAAGCATGGGTGATGAATGTTGTAACAAGGAGAAGGCTGGAGGTAGTGGAGATGTCATGTCTGAGGTCAATGTGTGGTGTGAATATAATGCAGAATTTGGAGTTTGGAAATTAGGAGGAGGAGCGGGATTACCAAAACTATTATCCAGAGAGCTGAGGAGGGGTTGTTGAGGTGGTTTGGACTTGTAGAGAGAATGGAACAAGACAGAATGACTTCGGGGTGTATAAATCTGTAGTGGAGGGAAGGCAGGGTAGGGGTTCGGCCTAGGAAAGGTTGGAGGGAGGGGTAAAGGAGGTTTTGTGTGCGAGGGGCTTGGACTTCCAGCAAGCATGTGTGAGCGTATTTGATAGGAGTGAATGGAGACAAATGGTTTTTAATACTTGACGTGCTGTTGGAGTATGAGCAAAGTAACATTTATGAAGGGATTCAGGAAACCGGCAGGCGGACTTGAGTCCTGGAGATGGAAAGTACAGTGTCTGCACTCTGAAGTAGGGTGTTAATGTTGCAGTTTTATAACTGTAGTGTAAAGCACCCCTCTGGCAAGACAGTGATGGAGTGAATGATGATGAAAGTTTTTCTTTTTCGGGCCACTCTGCCTTGGTGGGAATCGGCACATGTGTAAATAAAAAATAATTAAAAAGAAGCACTAAACCTACAAGGGTCATACAGCCTCACTTGCTGCAGCATTTTACAACCCATGCTTCACACCATACAAGAGTGTTGGTACTATATACTCTCGTACATTCATTCTTTACCCCATGGATAACATTGTCTCCACAGATACTTCAATTCACCACTCACTCTTTTGTCTTCATCAGTTCCATAGTTAACCTCATCCTTCATAAACCAATCTGCTGATTAGTCTACTCCTAATTTTTTTTTTTTCAACAAGTCGGCCGTCTCCCACCGAGGCAGGGTGACCCAAAAAAGAAAATCCCCAAAAAGAAAATACTTTCATCATCATTCAACACTTTCACCACACTCATACATAATCACTGTCTTTGCAGAGGAGTTAAGATACGACAGCTGAGAATAAGTCCCTCCCAGTTGTCACTATCCCAGACCCCTCCTTTAAAGTGCAGGCATTGTACTTCCCATTTCCAGGACTCAAGTCCAACTAAATCAATTAACTGGTTTCCCTGAATCCCTTCACAAAATGTTACCCTGCTCACTCCAACAGATCTCATGTCCCAAAATCCATTCGTCTCCATTCACTTTATCTAACACGCTCACACATGCTTGCTGGAAGTCCAAGCCCTCGCCCACAATACCTCCTTTACCCTTCCCTCCAACCTTTTCTAGGATGACCCCTACCCCCTTCCTTCCCTACAGATTTATACGCTCTCCAAGTCATTCTACTTTGATCCATTCTCTCTAAATGACCAAACCACCTCAACAACCCCTCTTCAGCCCTCTGACAAATAGTTTTAGTAACTCCACACCTTCTCCTAATTTCCACATTCTGAGTTTTCTGCATAATATTTACACCACATTGCCCTTAGACAGGACATCTCCACTGCCTCCAGCCTCCTCCTCACTGCAGCATTTGCAACCCATGCTTCACACCCATATAAGAGTGTTGGTACCACTATACTTTGGTACATTCCATTCTTTGCCTCCATGGATAACGTTTTTGTCTCCACAGATACCTCAATGCACCACTCACCTTTTTCCTTCATCAATTCTATGGTTAACCTCATCCTTCATAAACCCATCCGCTGACACGTCAACTCCCAAATATCTGAAAACATTTACTTCTTCCATAATCCCTCTCTCCAATGTGATATCCATTTTTTTCTTTATTTAAATCGTTTGATACCCTCATCACCTTACTTTATCTATGTTCACTTTTAACTTTCTACCTTTACAAACTCTCCCAAACTCGTCCACTAACCTTTGCAACTTTTCTTTAGAATCTCCCATAAGCACAGTATCATCAGCAAAAAGTAACTGTGTCAACTCCTTTTTGCATTTAATTCTCCATAATTTAATCCCACCCTCTCCCCAACACCCTAGCATTTACTTTTACAACCCCATCTATAAATATATTAAACAACCATGGTGACATTACACATTCCTGTCTAAGACCTACTTTTACCGGGAAGTAATCTCCCTCTCTCCTACACACCCTAACCTGAGCCTCACTATCCTCATAAAAACTCTTTACAGCCTTCAGTAACTTACTACCTATTCCATACACTTGCAACACTTGCCACATTGCTTCCCTATCCACTCTATCATATGCCTTTTCTAAATCCATAAATGCAATAAAAACTTCTCTACCTTTATCTAAATACTGTCCACATATATGCTTCACTGTAAACACTTGATCTACACATCCCCTACCCACTCTAAAGCCTCCTTGCTCATCTGCAATCCTACTCTCTGTCTTACCTCTAATTCTTTCAATAATAACCCTGCCATACACTTTACCTGGTATACTCAGTAAACTTATTCCCTATAATTTTTACACTCTCTTTATCCCCCTTCCCTTTATATAAAGGAACTATACATGCTCTCTGCCAATCCCTAGGTACCTTCCCCTCTTTCATACATTTATTAAACAAAAATACCAACCACTCCAGCACTATATCACCCCCTGCTTTTAACATTTCTGTCATGATTCCGTCAATTCCAGCTGCTTTACCCCCTTTCATTCTACGTAATGCCTCACGCACCTCCCCCACACTCACATCCTGCTCTTCTTCACCCCTAAACGATGTTGTACCTCCCTGAATAACAAAAAAGGCACAATACCGTGACTGGAACAATACACACACAACCCATATATAAAAGAGAGGAGCTTACGACGACGTTTGGCCCGACTTGGACCATTTACAAAGTCGGGCCGAAGACGCTGTCGTAAGCTCCTCTTTATATTGGGTAGTGTATTGTACCTCCCTGGCCAATACATGAAATTACCGCCTCCCTTTTTTCATCGACATTTAAAAGTTCCTCAAAATATTCTCGCCATGTACCCAATACCTCCAGCTCCCCATCTATTAACTCCCCTACTCTGTTTTTAACTGACAAATCCATTCGTTCCCTAGGCTTTCTTACCTTGTTTATCTTGCTCCAAAATTTTTTCTTGTTTTCAGCAAAATTTCTTGACAGAGCCTCTCCCATTCTTTCATCCGCTCTTCTTTTGCACCTCTCACCACTCTCTTCACCTTTCTTTTACTCTCCATATACTCTGCTCTTCTATTAACACTTCTGTTTTGTAAAAACCTCTCATAAGCTACCTTTTTTTTTTTATCACTCTTTTCTTCTTCTTCCACCACTCCTCCTCTTCCTCCTGTCCCCACCTCCATAACAATTTCCCCCACTTTTTAATCTGCTTTTTAAAACATCCCAACTCTCTTCAACCCCCTCCACTATCATAGCATAGCCCCCCTTTTCTCCAATAGTTGCTTTATCTCACCCTAACTTCCTCCTCCCTTAGTTTATACATTTTACGTTTCTCTTCTTGTGTTGCCATTTTATTTTTGTCCCATCTCCCTTTTTACTCTAACTGTAGCTAAAACCCAAATAATGATCTATTTTCCTTCCCCTCTATAAACATGTACATCCTGAAGCCTCCCATCAACCTTTTTATCCACCAATACATAATCCAACAAACTATTTTCCCTTATTATATCATACCTTGTATATTTTTTATCCTTTTTTTCATAAAATATGTTTTACTTATTAAAACCTCTTTTTTAAATGCTAAATTAAATTTTTTCCCATTTACTTTAAAACCTCCCCCAAATTTACCTACTACTTCCCCCAAACTTTTTTACCATTTTAGCTTTAAGATCCCCCAAAATTCTCCCCACTTGGTTCAAAACCCCCCACACACCCCAACATTTCCCAAAATCTCTCTCTCCCCTCTCATTTACTCTTCCCCAGGTGCATAAACACTTACTATAACCCATTTTACATCCAACTTTTTTTTACCCCAAATAATCCTTAATTTATACATTTATTTCCTTTTTTACCTGCCATAACTGATTATTCAACATTATTCCCTCCTTCTTTAGCTCTAACTCTATTTGAAACCCCTGACCTAATCCCATTTTTTTCCCCCCACTGAAACTCTCCTCCCCCTTCAGCTTTGTCTCATTAAACCAGGACACCTAAATATCAAAATTTTCACTCTTCCATGCCCCCTCCTCCAATGTGATTCAATTTTTTTTTCCCAAATTTAGTTTGATACCCTATCAGCTTATCTTACCTATGTTCACTTTCAACTTTTTTCCCTTTTACACACCCTCCCAAACTGCCCACTCCTTTTGAAATTTTTCTTTGAACCCCCAAAAAATAACTGTGTCAACCCCCATTTTGTATTTGATTCCCAAAATTTTAAATTCCCCCCTCCCCCCAACCCCCTAGCATTCTGTATTTTTTACAACACCATCTATAAATATGTTAAACAACCAGGGACATTACACATTTGTCTAAGGACTATTTTTACTGGAAAGTAATCCCCCTCTCCCCTACACCCCCTAACCTGACCCTATCCTCATAAAAATCTTTACAGCAATAGTAACTTATTTTTTTCCCCAAACACTCGGCCCTCTTTGTTTTCCAGCTAGCCATGTTTTTTTATATTATTATAATAATCAAGGGAGCACAAAACCCATAGGATTATACAGCAATGGGGGGGATGGAAGGTATTCAGATCAATTCAGGGAATGGGCCAAAAACCCAAATTCCCCGATCGGCCCCTCATCACGTCAAGGAACCTCCTTGAGGGGGTATTTTTTTTATATAAATATCTACATCCCGCCCAAAGTATTAGATGGGGTAAAATTTCCCTTTTTTAATCTAAACTGTAGTATCTACCCCCTGCAAAGACAGGATTATGTATGGTGGGGGAAAGTGTTGAATGATGATGAAAGTATTTTCTTTTTTGGGGTTTTCTTTCTTTTTTGGGGCACCTGCCTCGGTGGGGGGACGGCCGACTTGAAAAAAAAAACTACATCTTTTTTTTTCTGGCAAAGCCTTTTATCAGCCTTTTTTCAGGATTCAGCCTGAAACTCAAGTTCCTGCAACACCAACTTTCCATTTAGCAATGTTGTGTCCAGAATCATAAATAGGAATGTTTAATGTAAGGTGGACCCGTCCCGTATGGGCCAGTGGCCCCAATGCTTCCCCATGTTATTGTGTGTTTCAGATGATGCAGCAAAATTTCACAGTGTAACTACAGTTGCCCCTTAATTTTAAAATTTCACTGATGCTAATTCAAATTTCTGGGGATTTTTCCCCGACTGTTTAAGAAAATGGTCTCAAATAATGAATATGCCATGTTCTCACAAAAAATTTTCTAAACCATTTGGGGAAAAAACCCTCTTAAAATATGCACATGGTAGACCCCCCAAATGCACACCAATTTTCCAGACTGTTTGGGAGAACAGTCTCCCGAAATAAATAGCAAAAGGCACAATACCATGACTGGAACAATAAAAATAACCCCACATAGGAGGGCAGCGGTTTTGGGCGAAGTGGACCATTTACAAAGTCCCAGAAATATGGTATGCTTACATTTCGGCAGATTGCACGCAAAATCCTCACCCCTACCACAGGATGCAGGCACTCTCAATTATATAAGATTTATATATTATTTATTTCTACTGTATAAAGGGGGGCAAAGTCCCGGGTAAACATTTCCAATAAAAAGGCTTAAGATTTACATTTTTTGTCTTTTTTACTACCTGTATTAAAACTACTATTATTAACAGTTTTAGGCCCCACAAAAAAAAGATGTAATATTTAATATCCAGCTTTTTTTCATCCCCCCAATTATAAGTACAGGGGCCCTGGTTTTCGTTATTTTTGTTTCAGAATGCTGTTCAAGTGCCATTACCAAACAAATTTTTTCCCATAAGGGAAAAATGTAAAGTAACAGTCCTTTTAGACCCCCCAAAAACATTTTCAAAAAATTTAAAAAAAACACTTACATAAAAGGGCGAGTTTGGAGCAGGTGAACACCGGGGGGCCACTGTATTATTATACTTAGGGTAAAACACTAAACCAATTGTGGTCTATGTCTATCAGATTCGATAAAAAAGCAAT
>WNWK01046781.1:0-14181 GCA_009830355.1 Cherax destructor
TGTCATGGAACACTGGCACTTTGTAGCTTGGTTAGTGTTGGGCCTCATTGTTCACAATGTTTTAAAATAATAAACAGCAATGTAAGAAAGTTTGCCAATGACACGGGAGAAGCCTGTCAGTCTGATAAAAAAAACTACAAATTGACCTTGATAGGTTGATGTTATGGTCTGAAAAAATGAGATGCAATAGTTCTGTCAAAGGTAATAACGCACCTGTAAACAAAGGGTGTAGCCCTCACTGTGTATGAGACAGACGTGGTTACCACTTTTTTTGGCCAAGATACCTGCACAAGTGTTTCAAAAGTTTAAAAATTTTGGCTTGATAAGATAAATCCTCGGGGTCATACTTTATATCCGGAAAGCCTTTTTTTAGATTATGCTGTGCAGTTCTATTTTCTGTATTAAAAATGAACATGTGCTCAAACAAAAGGATGAAGTTAATGTAAAAAAAATTTTCCCCCAAGGAACTGAGGGCACTGAATCTGCACTCTGGAAATGCATAGATTATGGGAATATGTTTGGGAGTATAATTGGAAGACGAAAAATGAATAAGGAATTTAAAGGGGTTTAAAATATCTAACCAAAAGGGACTTAGGTGAGTCTGTCCTAATATTTGGGATGTGGGAAAATGTTTTGGTAATAGTTAGGAAGGGAACAAGCTCCCAATAGCAGCATTGAAGTAAAAAAACCTTTTTAAAGTTTTAAAATTGGGTATAAAAAAGGGAATTTGGGTATTAAATTCCAAAAAGCATAATAGGATGCATGCACAAAATAAGGATTTGTTACTGAAGTGTTTCCCCAACATAAAAATTTATTATACCTCTGACCCACCACACGGGGTATCTTGATACAAAGACCTTTTTCCCCAAACTTCTTTTACAACCACTAGTTATGAGCAGAAGAGTTGGTTTAAAAGGGAGGAACCTTAGCATTGTCCAATAGGTTTTGCCGTGGGGGCCTTTTAAATTTTTTCCCATGCCTCCCTTCGGCATTAACACTCCATTCTTGTGTTTAGTTTTTGTTCTGGTCTAAGAAAAACCCCTTTTCAGGCTGATGGAGGACCACCTCAAACATTTTAAAGGAAAACTGATCAATTTCCCTTTTCTGCTACTGCCTCCATCTCCATATTCTGTATTTGACGAAAAGCCCCCTTGTGGGGTAAAATTTTTCCCAACAATGGATATTCTGTTGCACATTCTTTTGAATGAAATTTTGGGATAGGGCGGGGAATGCTGTGACTTGATACTAGGCACTGATTGATGTGCGGTTTCACAATTTTCAAAGGAAACTTGCTAAAATCTAATAATTTGCCCATGGAAAATATTTTTCCTGGCCTCACAGCAAAAAGGCACTTTTTATATTTGGTTTGTGGGCCCTTCTTATTGTGATAAATGTAAATTTACCAAAAAAAAATTATGTAATTTTTCATGCTAATGTTCGGTTAAAAAAAAGTTTTGGAATATTAGGTTAATTATTTTTTCCAATTTGATAAGATTCCACAGTCCCGTCCATTTATTGACTGTTTTAAAATATAATTATTGTAATCCTGAGTCAGAGTGTGGGTCTCAAATTTGGGGGACTGAAAGGGGTTTTTAAACCCACATGGGTGGCGGCAGCAGCACCACCACCACCACCACATACTGCCATGCCACATGGGTAGATTATCCACCCCATTTGTAGCCACACAGCGTCACTTTGTTTCCTGGTGGGGTGGAGTACCCCCCCAAAGGGGGAGGGCGACATACCCTGTACCATGATGAGGGAAAATTGACATTCACCGGGAATTTTCCTTTCACTACTTGAATGGTCAGAGAGCTGGGAAATCAGTCAGTATCACTATCCCCACCATTGCTCATTTTGAGTTCTGGCCACAGGAAATGAACTTATGCTTATGCTGTGGTACAACTGAATGTGAGACAGAGCACCCCCAGAGGGGGAGGTTGAGGGTTATCTGGTTTTCAGCAGTATGTCATGTTGAACAAGGCATACTAATGGTGCCCCATAATGCACTGCAGGTGCCCCAGTTTGTATACTGTCCACTAGCCATGCAGATTATTCAGTAGGCCCCCCCACCTTCCCACAAAATTTGAAGCCGCTAAAATTTTGGGGAGGGGACCAACCGTTTTCAAAGCTGTGGATTGGGGACCCCCCCCAAAAAAGGGAAGTTCACACTTGACTGTTTGGCACACCAAACCTAGATTGTCCTAGCTCAGCCATGGGAATATTTTGCTTGTGGAGTGCAATAGTTTGTAATTTTAATTTAAAGTAAGAGGTTTTGGCTTGTTTTTTTCAACTACCCTTAGATGCCATTGAAATTAGCACAACATATATATATATATATTTTGTGTAAAAACATTTGAAGTTTTGGGAAATTGCCAGAAAGACTTGGAGCACACATGTTGTAAAGGGAATGACCCAAAAAAATCCCAGACACCCTTTCCCTGGTCGGTTCTTGAGCGCTTTGTGCTCCCAAAAATGGAAAAAGGCCAAACATAATGAACAATGGTTATAATTAAAGCCACAGAGTTAATGAAATTAAAAGCAGGGCCCCACTGGGCTGCAGTCAGGCGAGGGAAACAGTGGTAGGGGGCATACCAGTGGGAAAAAACCATAGTGGGAAATTTTATCATAACAGTACAGTGGACCCCAGAGTTTGACCACCTCAAAACCTAACAATTTTGGGCTTTTTTAAGGGTTTTTGGGGTCTGAAACGGGGAACCTTTTTACATTATTCCTTTTAACAAATTCTCGGAATGGCCTTGAACAGCCTTCTGGAATGAATTATGGCTGGGAATTGGGGGTCCACTGTATTAATAATGAAAATCAAAAATGCATAAAAGTTAATTTATGCAAGCCTTTTGTGAAGAATAGACGATAACAAAATAAAAAATAAAAAATAGCAATTTGGGCTTGGGGATTGATATAAGGTGGAATATAACTTTTCATTTTTAATCTATCCGAATTCATCAGGCACTTATTTCTTTAATTTGATTCCCAAAATTTCCTATTTAAATTAATTGCTCTGAGATTGTGCTTTTAGGGGCTTGATACTGATGCAATAAATTGTTTTTCCCAAACCCGTCACTTTTTACAAAGTTTGGGAAATAGTACTAATTTTTTTTATGAATATTTAAAATGCTCAAAAATCAGTGGATGATCTCAAATGGAACATGTAGAAACTTATCCATATTGTCTTTTCACCTTCACAGCCCAATTTCTTATTTTCCATGGCATTAATTTGGTCAGTGGAAGTTTTTTAAAAATTCAAAGATATCCACTAAGTAGGAAATTTTGTAGACCAAATGTCATCTGAAAGTAAGGGTTCAAAAAAAATTTCGATCCTCATGGCTACACTTTGCCTCTCAGAGATCTTGAAATTTTTGAGGATTTACATAAGAAGGAACACTGAGCAGGCCTATGGCCCCATGGGGGGTCAGTCCCCCACCGGCTTAACCCAAACCCCCACCCAGCCAGGTCAGGTTACATTCACTTAAGGAGCACGGCATCTGCTAGAGACAAGCTAGTCAGGGCCAACTCACACCCACCCACCCCCTATTTTATCTAGCCTATTTTTTTAAAATACTAAACGTTTTAGCCTCTAACTGTACTCTAGTTTGTTCCACTCATCGACAACCCTTTCCAAACCAATGCTTTCCAAACCTTCCCGAATCTGAATTTATCCATCTTGAAACCATTGCTGCGAGTCCTGTCAATACTAGATATTTTTTGCACTATTTACATCCCCTTTTTTTCCTGTTTTCCATTTATACACTTCAAACATATCCCCCCAAATTTAGCCTTCAGAGTGAGATTCAGGGCCCCCCGTCATCCTCGAGGAAGATTTCTGATACATGGGATCAACTTGTCATCCTCCTTTTTTAATTTTAAATTTATATCCATTTGAATACGGGGCCAAAATGGGAGCATAATTAGATTAGGCCATACAAGGATATGTAGAGTTGAACAACCTGAGACAAATTATTTATGCTTCTTGATAGGGAAAAAGGGTTTTGTTCGCTTTATTGCAAACACTTGTGATGCTGTCTTGGTTTTTTATTTGCTAACCAGAACTCCAAAATTTTTTTAATCAGTAGTATTTAAAATCTACATTATTTAATTTATATGTGGAGGTTATTGTCCTGTCCAAAATTTTGAACTTTGCATTTATCTATATTAAACTGCATCTGCACTTTCACCACCATCAGCTATTCAAATTTCCCTGAGTGCTCTAATGTCCTCATTTGAATGAATTAACCCTTTTTTGGCATCAGAAAATTTGCTTATGCCCTATTTTTTCCCCTCATCTGTCGTTGTAGATTAAAAAGGGGGGCCCAAATGGGGCCCCGTTGTGATGTTTCCCCCCTGTTTTCCCCCCATTTATGCAAACTCTCGCTCCATTTATCAACCATGCCTCTGTCCAGGAAAAAAGTTTCTCCTATTCGGCCTTAATTTTCCCGTCGATGTGAGACTATCAAAAGCCTTACTGAAGTCCATATACACAATATCATATTCTTTTTACCATGATCTACCTCTCAAATCCCTTAGTAAAAAAATTATTAAATTTGGTAAGGAAACCCCTTTTTGAAAAACCCGGGCTTGGATTCATTAAATTTTTTAGGGTTTTAAGATTTAAATTCCCCTGGCAATTTTTGGGATTCCATAAATTTTCCCACTATGGAGGTTGGGGCTTATTTCTAAAATTCAAGCTAATGACCGGGTCACCTGCAAAAGGATTTCCCACATAGTTTACTGATAATCTTGCAGCACCCCTAGGCACAAATTGGGGAAAATAGTGCCCGAACTTTTTAAAATTTGTTGTTTTCAAGATATGTTTAAATTAAAATTTAAAGTTTTTTTTTTAAAAACTTTTTTTTTCCCTTTTGGGGGCCACCCTGCCTGGGGGAAACGCCGACGGTTGAAAGAAAGTTTTTTGTTATTGCATTTGAAATTTTCCCCCTTGCCTAAAACTAAAATGGTTTGTATTGGTGGGTTTGATTAAACCATCATGAGGGATAGATATGAATTTGTAAAAATTATGTATATGTCCCCTTTTTGGAAAACTGGCCCACCCCCTCTTAATTTGTTCTGTTAGTTACCAGCATCCTTAATTTTGACATGTATCTAAGTTATATTATTACAGGGAAGATGTGCAGGCTTTTAAACCCCTTTTCAGGGTGGGAACCCCGATTCTTAACACTCCCCAAGGGTCGAAACTTTTTAAAAAAAATTATTTTTTTTTATGAAATGATGGGAGAATCTTTTTCCATCATAACCCAAAAAAAATTATGAAATTTGATCAAAACCCAACGGAATTATGCCCCGCGAATTAGCTATCGTTTATTTACGCATCAACATTTCGCCCCACTTTGAGCCCTATTTTCGGAAAATTTCCAATGTTTAGTCTCCCACAATTATAGCTATTTCTCTAGAACCCATTTTTCTATCGATTGAGTAAAGAAACCCCAATTTAACCATTTTAACTACCCAATAAGGTGGGTCAGAAATTGGCAATTTGTCCAATTTCACACAAATTTCAAAATAGGGTCCAGGGAAAAAACGAGACAGACATTAATTACTCGAATAACATTTTATCTGTCCATTAGTCACGTCTCCAGGCCCCCCTTACATTACTTTTTCTTTCCATTTTGAATTTTTTTTCTCACAAAAATTGGGAAAATTTATTATGTATACTACTGCATCATTGTAAAAACAGTTTTAAATGACATCAGCACACCTTTTAAAAAATATTAGAGTCGCCTTGATGTGTATTGGTAAGGTGGCGTGATTTTTTTTTACTCTGAAATCGCCAAAATCGAACATTTTTTACTTTTAGCTCAATTTTTGGTACAGTGGACCCTCGGTTAACGAATACCCCGGGAAATCTTTCAATTATGTAAGTATAATTTTTTAAGTTCTTTTAATGTATTTTTGGGGGGCTGAAATAGGGCTAACCTACGGAAATTTTTCCTTAAGGGAGAAATTTTTTCCTAATGGCACCCGAGCAGATTTAGGGGGGAAGTTTTACGAAAATGGGGGCCATTACTTTTCATTGAGAAACTAATCAAAAATTTTTCTTATTTCTCTTATATCTTCCATTCTAAAAAATGAGACCAAGAAAACGAGAATATAATCATAAATACCATACGAAAATAGACTGCAAAGTCGCTGTTTTAAACTAAAAATGGTCTTTTTTTTTTTTTCTCATTATGCACTGTGTGGTGAGTTTTTTTTATCGCAACTGACCGCACAGACCCATTCTTCACATCTAGGCCTACCAGCCTGTTTCTGATGATTTGAGGGCGCTAGAATTTTAGGCGTACTAGCCCAAAACCCCCTGGCATGTGCCGATAGTACGAAAAAACCCTCAAAGGGTTAAGAATGCAAATGCATGATGTTACTGTTGCAGGTTTAATGCATGATTTTATATTAAAGAATTTTTTTATATTTAAAGAAGCCCCCCTTTAAGACATCAAAATACGGAACAAAATCATCTGGATTAGGTGGTTTGGAAATGGACAGGCCTTTGGTTGCAGAATTGTTAGCGTAATGGAAAAATCTTTTATCTATCCCCCCAATTGCCATTATGTCCACAAGTCTAAAGGTCTTAAGAGTGTTTACTGTATTATATTTTTGCGGCAAAAATAGGTCCATGAACAGTTTTATATTGGGGATTTTGAATATAAACCTTCCGAATTGGAATTTTACTGTTTGCTATGCTGACTTGGAAATGTTGATGTATGTAGATTTTCACGAGCGTTTTTAGGTTATTTAGAATTTGCAAATCTCGTCAAAATATTGGAAGGGGAAAATGTCGACCAATGAGCAGCAGTATAACATTAGGGTACTGCACAACCCCTTTGGGCGCGACGGGCCCTTTCCCGGAAACATGTTCTCACGGTAAAAATTTTTTGGAAAAAAAAATCTTATGAAAATTTTTTTCCATCAAAAGCAAATTATCACTTTTTGGGAAAATGGGTAAGATCAATATTTGTTTAAAATTTATTTTAATTTTTTAAAAAAATTTTTAACACTGTACACTTGATTCTTGTTAGATTTTTTTAAAATTTTTAGCATTTAAATTGGGGAAATTTTTAGCCTGGCATTTCCCCCTTTTAGAATATAGGTAATTTTTTTTTTTTTCTGTTTTGGTATTCAATACAAAGAATACTTTTTTTCCTAAAAACAGTAAATTTTGACTATTGAATTTCTAAGTATTTGTTTTATTAATTCCATATTAGTATATGAAATTGAATAAATTTGAAATGAATGTCATCTTCATTTTCACCCCGTTTACTGATAGGGGAAACTTTTTTAGAACAGCTCATTTCATTGTTTACTCGTGTAATTAAGATAGTCAATCATCGGTAGAACGAATATGTGGGGCCCCCCTGGCCTTTTTATTTCTTAAAAGGTATGAAGAAATTTTTAAAAATCCAGGGAAATTGTGATAAGGTCAAAAATATTAAATTGTGTTCTTTATTGCATTTGCATATTAGTAGTTTAAAGGTTAACTCCTGTTCTTAATGCTTAAATCTTTAAAAAAAAAGTATATTTTCCTGGGGGTAAGTAAACCAAAAATTCCCCTGAGGGGGAAGTTGGTCGACTGTAAAGAAAAAATTGGTAACTGCTTGCGGGCATTAGAATTTTTCTTGGAGTTTTTAATTTAAATTTTCCAAATTTTTTGAATCTTGAGACTCCATTTAACCCTTTCGGGGTCCCCTGTAATATTGGGGTTTTTGGCCGGGTCGTCCCATAACCCCCAAAATTTAGTGATTCCCTTTTTTGGGAGAAAGCGGGTCAATGAAGAATGGGTCAGTGTGGGGCAGTATAAAAACCTGCAGCATGGATAAAAAAAAACGTTTTTTTTTAAAACCCGATTTTTGTGTTTTTTGAGGGTTTTTATGCCCTCTTTTTTGGTCCATTTGAAGAATGGAAAATATTACGAACAGAGTTTTTGAATGGTTTAGGGAAAAAAAGACTAAAATTGAGCTCAGAGAGAAATGTTCAACCATGTTCAAGAGAAAACGAAACACGCGACATACAATACACGAAGAACTTTTTTTACAATTATTACCATTATGCAATAGTCTAATAAAGAAATTTCTATTATTTTAATAAAATTCAAAAAAAACAAATAATATAAAGGTAGACAGACTAATGAACAGAAAATGTTTTTTTAGTGCCGGGGAATTTTTTCATTATTTATTCCCCCCTTTTTGAAATTGGCCTTTTTTAAATTTTTTGGAATTTCCAAACTAGTCATTTCTGATCACTTTATTGGGGTTTTAAATAGTGGGCCCCAGAGACCCAGCATAATTCATTCCAGAATCCCGCTCAATGCCAACCAAAGAATTTTTTCCTAAGAAATAATGTCAAGTAGGTTAGTCCATTTGACCCCAAAATACTTACAAAAGCACTTACAATATTATACTTGCATAAGTGTATGATTTCCGGGTGCTCGTAACTCGGGGTCCACTGTACATACTAAATGGGCAGATTTTTTTACTCGATAGAATAAAGGAGTTCTAGCTAAACAGTTATGAGTTTGGTCAACTGTAACAATGGAATTTGTCCAAAAGGGGTGAAATTGCCAATGCATAAATATTGCAGAAACTGCTGACTTTGAAAGACGTAATTCTGCAAGTTTCCATCAAATTATTTTTTTCATTGCCTTTGGAAAAGTATCATTTAATAAAAAAAATTCGACCCTGGGAGCAAGCTGTGAGCAGTGGGTCTCAACTCTCAAAGGATTGATGCATACTACATAGTATCCACTTTTTCTATGGAAATGCATTATTGCATTAAGTCCATTTGTACACTTTCTAGTAAATGTACAAATGTTTTAAACCAGATGTTTACACGTCTGATTTTTGCCCACTTTGAGGTCTATTTTATGCCAATTACGTTGTTAGTCAACCAAATTCTTATCCTTTCACTGTTGGTCCTGTATTATTGCGGCTTGCAAGCCAGTCAGTCCCATAATAGTACACCAAAATTCTAGCAGCTTCAAATCTTGCAGGAGAAAGGTGGTGGGGCCTACAGAAGAGAATGGATCTGGGTGGTCAGTGTGTGCAGTATAAAAAAAAAAATTCAGCACGCAGTGCATAATGAAAAACTCATTTAAACGACTGGTGTATTTTCATATGGTATTTTTGGTTGTATTCTTGTTTTCTTAGTGTCTTTTGGGATAGAATGGAAGATATATTACAGAACTAGAGATATTGAATTGTTTACAGACTAAAAGTACATGACTAATGCATTGTTAATTCGGACCCTTTTTTAAAACGGGCCCTTAATGAATTGTGGGGAAATTAGCAAAGTTACCAATTTCGGTCACATTATTAGGTACTGTGGACCCTTGGTTTGGGATAATCCTTTCCCAGAAGCTCGGAAAAATAGAAATTTTTTCCCCAAAAAAATTAACCCCTTTGCTGTGGAACCCCCTTTCTAAAATGTCATTCTATGTCGGGAAATATTGGGGAAAAAATTCTTCCAAAATGTTAGGATTATTTTGCCGATTTTTTTAAACCAAAAAACAAATTTTGCGATCAGTACTTACCGAGATGTGGGGGCGAAAAGTTGGCACAATGAGCTGCGTATGGCAACATGGCGAATTCCGTGTCAAACTTCTGTTTACTTCCATTCAGATTTCTTTTTTTCACTTTTTTTTTTATGAAACATGGGCCTGGACCACAGTAGGTGCAATGTATATACATCCCCGGTTAAACCCCCAATCGTGAAATTATGTAAGTATAATTTTGTAAGTTCTTGTGGAAGTGTATTTTGGGGGTCTAAAATAGACAACCTACAAAATTTTTTCCCTTTAAAGGGGATAAATTTTGGTAATGGCATTGAGCAGACTTCGGAGTGAATTTTTGCTGGGGGGGCCACTGTATTCCGTTGTTTGCACCACAATAACTTCACAAACATTAGTATGTTTTATTGTTTACAAAAATTGTTTACACAAACAAACGACAAAAATGTTCATTACTATTGTTCTATAAATATATACATATGTACACTCCCGAACACTTTCCTAGAACTCCCGCAGCTTTGGAAATCTTTGAAACATGGGGATAAGCACAGTGGTAATTTCCCCCTTCCCCATAAAAAGAGTGTCTCTGCTGTTTGGGGCGTTTTGTGGTATGTTTACAGACAAAACACCTCTTCGAGCATTTTTTTTTGTGTAGGCACTTGTATGGGGTAGTGATCACCAGGCCTCGGGAGAGGGCATGTGTTCATAATTTCGTGGGGGCTGGTCTTTGCAGGTGTTGCTCCCTTTGGGACTTGAATATTATTTGTCTGATGACTGACAAACAAAATTCACCATTTTGGGTTTGTTGTTGGTCTTCAACTTGTACATGTTATAAGCATTCAGCATGGAAATGTCAAGAAGATGGAAAAATTTTAGTACCATTTTAATTTTTGGACACAATCACAAACCCAATCTGCATGTCCCTTTGTCCACTAAATGCAATGAGGTTGTAGTCCATCACAGCTGCAGGTTTTAGAATGGGTTCATTGGTCTTTATTCTGTCTTCCACTGTCTACCATTTCATGTCTGTGAACTGATGTAAACAATGTGACATCACGTTTTTTGCCACCGAAATGCCATATCTTTGGGACAAACACCTGCACTTCACCTCCAAAAAAAAGCCAAACCTGGCATATTTTTGATTTGCCCCGGCCCCAAAGCTGTCATGTTCCTCAAGAAATCACAAAAAGGGCTCGTGTCCAGTTATCATTATAATATCCCCCCCAAGATATGGTTCCCTCATTTTCTAACCACATCCCAAAATACCCAATAACCTGGTATCTCTTGTATTACTGCCAGTGTACACAATTAGATCCAGAACCAGACCACTTTGCAATCACAGTACAAATAACTTTATACCAAAAAGCTTTTCCCTCTTGTTGATATATACTGCTTAAACGACAGTCTGTTTTAACAAATCAAAGACTCATCAATAACAAGTTTCCCTAAAGGGGTAAAAATACATACAGCATTTTTGTTTCAGGTACATGAACACATTCCTGATCTTATATAACCTGTTTTCTGTCAGGCCGGGTTTTTAAGAAAAGTGAAGCATACGCAACAGTATCAACGATTCACTGGTAAAATTCACTAAAACCGGGGGGTTGAAATGGCGTTCTGTCAACCAGTATGTGGGAGTGTTTTAAAACATGTGGCATAAGCATTATTGTGGCAAAGAACAAGTACATCTCTCCCCATTGGTCCTTCCACTGGTGTAGCCGTGAATTTGGTGAAAAATGTTTGCCATGGTGTACTCATAGTATGTGTTGCTTCCCCTGACAATAATGTCCATCAGGGGTTCATCGAAGAATAACTGAAAGCATTCCAGTTCAGTAGCATTGTTCCCAAGTGTACACGATGGCCGTATTCCACTTTGTGCTTCATCAAAGTCATGGGGATTGGGAACAAAATTGTCCCTTGTGCCAATCCCAGATGCGGTCTGCTGGTGCGTACTGGATTGACAGGTGGCTGTGCGGTTGTGGAAGTGGGGGGGTGGTTGATGGTGGTTGTGCTGAGTTAGCAGCGTGGCCCCTTTGTGGTGGCACATGACTCATGCCAACACCCCCACTACCACCACCTGCCCCACGCCTTACGCATCCCCATTGTAACAATATCGTCATCTTCACTATCAATTCGTGGTGTAGGGCCAAGAGATGTACGCGAGATTTACTCCTTTCCTTGGAATAGCATATGATGGCACACTCCCAGAGCATGTTGTATCGTACATACTCCCGCTTCACTGGAGAATAGTCTCCCTCACTGTCGCCACTAGAACTTATAATAGCTTTGAAATCAGTCATCATCACTTACACTGCTCACATCAGAGTCTTCTACACGTTGAAATAGTTTCCTCTTCCGTTCTGGTACAGGTGAACGTGAATGAGACGGCCCAGCATTAGAGGTGGAAGGCAGGCTGTGGGTCATCTGGGTTCATCACTAATTATGTTATCCTGGGCACTGCTTTCGGTCACACCCTCTTGAAATCCATGGAATTCACTTTCACTGGCACTTCCATCGCTGTTAGAACTATCACTTGGGAAGAGAAGGCCTCCAATTCTCCGGGGAGTGAGGTACTTCTTACCGCCAGGCATGGTGAACAAGGACTACAAACATGGCGCTCCCACAATGCACCACTGGGTCCCCGATTTTTTTCATACTGCGCACACCCACCACGCAGACCCATTCTCACATGTAGGCCTATCAGCTTTCTCCCGCTTCATTTGAAGCTGCTAGAATTTAGGCGTATAAATACGTCCGAAACATTGGCTCGTAAGACGTAAATATACGTCCGAAACATTGGCTCGTAAGACGTAAATATACGTCCGAAACAGTCAAAGGGTTAATGTAAATCCAATTAATCAGTTTGACACCAAAAAATACACCTACCATCCGACTTATGACCTGCTCAACATACGACCACTCGATTTAAGACCATGTTTTCTATGCAAATGTTCTGGGAAATAACTGTGTTGTACACTGTTTCTCCTAAACCTTACAGTATAAAATACAGTACTAACAGTGTAAAATGTAAGTAAAAAATGAAATTCCACAATAAATAAAATAATTACAATAACTGTGATGTTGATATTCACTAGTAAGGTTCGACTTGCGTCCATTTTGACTTACGACCGGTTGGTCGGAACTAAGCTCAGTCGTAAAGTCGGATGGTAGGTGTATTAACAAAATACGTTTTTAAAGATTAACTAGTTTTACGTACAGAAAACAATGAGAAATAAATATAAAGCACAAATTTTAATAAATAAACATTAAATACCTTTATTGAAAACTCTTATTGGTGTAGTGAAGAATGCAAAAGGGGAGAGTTGAGAATCCCTCCATAAGTCCTTCAGGTATCAAAACCCCCTCTAGGGTTACTTCCCTTTGTCATTTACTGCAACAGTGCATTCATTACATACCTTAAAATATTTGTAGTCTTAATGTAGGGCGAGAGGTGAGTAGTATTTATTTGTAGGAAGTCATGGTAAGCAGAAATCTAAAGCCAAGACAACAGTGCCTAAGTGCGCAATAAGGCTAACAGATTACTAGGATTTATTTCAAGAAGTATAAGCAACAGAAGTCCAAAAGTTATTTTACAGCTCTACATCACTAGTGAGACCTCGTTTGGATTATGCAGCTCAGTTTTGGTCTCCTTACTACAGAATGGATATAGATTCGTTGGAGAACATACAGAAGAATGACTAAAATGATTTACAGTATAAGAAATCTCCCGTATGAAGATAGACTTAGAGCATTGAATCTCCACTCTCTGGAGAGACGTAGAATGAGGGGAGATATCATCGAGGTGTACAAGTGGATGATGGGCATAAACAAAGGAGATATTAATAAAATACTGAGGATATCGAACCAAGTAAGAACCAGAAATAACGGATTTAAATTGGATAAATTTAGATTTAGAAAGGACATAGGAAATACTGGTTCTCGAACAGAGTTGTAGATGCGTGGAACAATCTTCCGAGTAGGGTGATAGAGGCTAGTACCTTGGGTGGCTTTAAAAAAGATTGGACAAATGAGTGGGGGGGGCTGGGTTTGATTAAGTGTGTGAGTACGGGGTAAATTCTTAGGTAGTGGTGGTTTTGATAAGGACCTGCCTTGTATGGGGCCCGGGGGCCCTTTTGCAGTGTTCCCCCATTCTTATGTTATGTATGTAGGACACGTAGTAGTAGCCCCCCACACTACACCCTATTTTGTACCATGTTCATTTAGTTTAATCATTTCTAACAACTACAGTCAAATTTGGGTTTAAAATATTAACCGTCAGAGAGGGGATATCTTTAACCAAACAAGTTAACCCAATCATTTTCCCATAAAAAATGGAAATAAAATTAACCGTCCAAAACTTTCAAAAATAGTAAAATAAAATATTTTTTTGAACTTTTTTACTTTTAAATAATAAAACAATTTAATGAACACTAAATAAATACATATGTAAATATAGTACAATAACATGTCACTTACATTTATTGAAGAGTTGTTGGGTGTGTGGGGGAGGGGGAAAAGGGTGGGGTATAGTATCTAGTGTTTGGGAAGGGGGGAATCGTTTTCCCCCAACACTGCAGGTGGAAGTTCTTTTCTGGGGTTACTGGCCTTTTCTTTTTTAAAAACACACTCCCTGCATGTGCCACACT
>WNWK01046782.1:0-14181 GCA_009830355.1 Cherax destructor
GAGTGGTGAGGATGTGGAAGAGTTGGTGGAGGACCACAGGGTAGACCTAACCACTGAAGAGCTGAACGAGCTTCACCTGCAACAGCAACAGACCACAGAAGAGAAAATTGCTTTGCTGGAGGTGGATGGACAGGGTGAGGTAGTAACTTCTTCAGAGATTAAGGAAATGTGTTGTATGTGGACTAAGTTGCAGACATTTGTTGAAAAACACCACCCTGAGCAAGCTGAAACAAGCCACATCTGCAACTTGTTCAATGACAAAACCTTGTCTCACTTCAGGAAAATGTTAAGAGATGCCAGAAACAGACCTCTCTGGACAGTTTTTTTTCTAGACAGGGATCTAGTGACTCTCAAGCTGGTCCTAGTGGCATTAAAAGACCAAGAAGGGAAGTAACCCCAGATAGGGCTTTGATACCTGAAGTCCTTATGGAGGGGGATTCCCCTTCCAAACACTAACCCCTCCCCCTGTCCTCCTCCCTATCTTCCAGATGGCAGCAAGCCTCTTCAATAAAGGTAAGTAAATGTTATTTATTATTATGTTATTTATTTATTATGTAGTATTTATATTTTGAGTTAATAATGTTGTTTTGTGTATGTAGAACTATAATTAAAATGTATTTTTGTGAATATTTTTGGGTGGAACGGATTAATTGTATTTACATTATTTCTTATGGGAAATAAGGTTTCGAGTTTTGAAGTTTTCGAGTTAAGGTCTAGCTCCTGGAACGGATTAAGACCAAAGTCTAAAACATCACCAAAGTACAAATCTCCTTCAGCCCCTAAATCACATATTATTTCCCATGCTTTACTTTTCCTGTCTCTGAGTCTAGTCTTTTATTTTATAATATATCTGTTAATGTTGGGGAAGTTCATCCACCCCTGTGTACAGTTGCTCCCTCTTCTGTCTCCACTTAAGTTTCTTCCCACCAAGATACTTCTAACCTCTCATTATCTTTCCTTTGGTAACTTGCATTGTCTCTCCAGTCTTTACTCAACCTCCATCTACAGCCTCTGACACCATTCTTCCTGCAACTTCCCTGTCATCTGAAACAATTGCAGCCATCTCCACATTTATCAATGAGACAAAAACCAGTGATGGATACTTATCCACCTCCCAACACTTCACATTCACACATTACTCAACCTTCTACAAATGCCTTCTTAGAGTTCCCGTTATTCGCTCCTTGCTAATTTCCGCTACCTCCACATGTTGACTTTACAGATCATTCTATTCTATAGACAAATGCCTACTATTACTGTTATACTTCTATTCACTGATCATGGCATTCTTACAGTGGAATACTAGAGGACACAGCTGCATTACACTGAAGCTCATATCTACTTGACCAAATGATATACAGTCTGTTCTTTATATCTTTCTCCTTGTTGACCATTATCTATTCCTGGTGTTGATTTTCTGGTTTCTTCTTACCTCCACCACTGCTTTTATCTGGTGATTTTTAATGCTCATCATTTCCTCTGGGAGGTTTCACTGTGACTCGTGGCAATCATTTGGAGGTTTTTCTCATTTTCTTCTTTATGTTTTAAATACAGGTACTGCCACTCATTTTGATCCTCATACTCAAACACTCTTGCATAGATCTCTCTATTGGCTCCTTTTCAGCTGTACTCAACTTTACCTGGTTAATGGTACTAGATTTGCATGACAGCAATAATTTTCTTTTCCTTTCTTCCCATTCATATTCTCGACCCCCTCGTTGTCCATGTTGGCAGTTTGAACATGTGAATTGGGCCCTTTAATCATGTCAAAACAGAGGTCATAAATAATTGTAATAGCTAATCAGGCAAGGACAAACAAGAAGGTCTCCTTCTTGTTTGTCCTTGCCTGATTAGCTATTACAATTATTTATGACCTCTGTTTTGACTGCAGCTTCAAATACAATCCCCCAAACCTCGGGTGGACATTCTCAGAAATATGTACCTTGAAGGTGTCCTGCTTATGTTCTTTAAGTGCATTTGAAGCATTCGGCGTGGGACCATTATCATTACAGTAGGATCACAGAGCAGCTCCTTGATTTTTAGCGAGCGATGATGGTGGCCTGACGTGTAATCTGTGAAGCAAAATACACTTGTTGGTGGGATTGTTTCAACCATCACTTCCTCTTTGTGGAAAAAGTATGGAAATCAAGTGGCAGGTATTCTACAGATCCAGCTCCATTCTTATGGTAGTCAGTGTCAGCATTGCACACCCTATTAAAGTTTCCATTGCAATTGGATATCGTCTTGTCTGTATATCTCGGGGGCTACATCAGTGCCCCTCATTTCTTTCCTCCAAATCTACAAGAGAGTTAAACCCTTTATACTTGTCTTCTAGCAGAGAAGTCTTATAATGTGCCTTTTATGCTTCTAGAATTTGAGTCAACACTTTCTGCAGATTGAGTGCTTGTGTCAAACCTTATTTGGTATGGGACCTCCTTAGTCCTCCTTGCCTGGAGTTTACCTGGAGTTTACCTGAGGCCCGGTCTGTGACCAGGCCTCATGGTGGATCAGGGCCTGATCAACCAGGCTGTTACTGCTGGTCGCACGCAGTCCAACGTACGAACCACAGCCTGGCTGGTCAGGTACTGACTTTAGGTGCCTGTCCAGTGCCTGCTTGAAGACAGCCAGGGGTGTATTGATAATCCCCCTTATGTATGCTGGGAGGCAGTTGAACAGTCTTGGGCCAATGACACTTATTGTGTTGTCTCTCAATGTGCTAGTGGTACTCCTGCTTTTCATTGGGGGGATGTTACATCGTCTGCCGAGTCTTTTGCTTTCGTAGGGAGTGACTCGTGTGCAAGTTTGGTACTAATCCCTCTAGAATTTTCCAAGTGTATATAATAATGTATCTCTCCCGCCTGCGTTCTAGGGAGTACAGGTTAAGGAACTTCAAGCGTTCCCAGTAATTGAGGTAGTTTATCGAGTTATGTGTGCCGTGAAGGTTCTCTGCACATTTTCTAGGTCAGAAATTTCACCTGCCTTAAAAGGTGCAGTTAGTGCAGCAATATTCCAGCCTAGATAGAACAAGCGACCTAAAAAGTGTCAACATGGGCTTGGCATCCCTAGTTTTGAAGGTTCTCATTATCCATCCTGTCATTTTTCTAGCAGATGCGATTGCTACAGTGTTGTGGTCCTTGAAGGTGAGATCCTCTGACATGATCACTCCCAGGTGTTTGACATTGGTTTTTCGCTCTATTGTGTGGTTGGAATTTGTTTTATACTCCGATGAGATTTTAATTTCCTCACGTTTTCCATATCGAAGTACAGTGGACCCCCCGGTTTACGTAATTAATTCGTTCCAGAATGCTGTTCAAGTGCCGTTACCAAACGAATTTGTGCCCATAAGGAATAATGTAAATTAGATTAGTCCTTTTAGACCCCCAAAAATACACTTACAAAAGCACTTACAAAAATACAAAATACACTTACATAATTGTTTGAGTTTGGAGCAGTACATAAACCGGGGGTCCACTGTAATTTAAATTTCTCATCATTGAACTTCATATTGTTTTCTGCAGCCCATTTAAAGATTTGGTTGATGTCTGCTTGGAGTCTTGCAGTGTCTTCAATGGTGGACACTGTTATGCAGATTCGGGTGGCTTATATCCCTGTCTATGTCCGATATGAGGATGAGGAATAAGATGGGAGCGAGTACTGTGCCTTGTGGAACAGAGCTTTTCACCGTAGCCGTCTCAGACTTTACTCTGTTGACTACTACTCTTTGTGTTCTACTTGTTAGGAAATTATAGATCCATCTACCAACTTTTCCTGTTATTCGTTTATCACGCATTTTGTGTGCTATTACACCATGGTCACACTTGTCAAAGGCTTTTGCAAAGTCTGTGTATATAACATCTGCATTCTGTTTGTCTTCTAGAGCATCCAGGACCTTGTCGTAGTGGTCCAGTAGTTGGGACAGACAGGAGCGACCTGCTCTAAACCCATGCTGCACTGGGTTGTGTAATTGATGAGTATGTAGATGAGTGGCGATCTTGCTTCTTAGAACCCTTTCAAAGATTTTTATGATATGATATTGGATGAGCTGTTACAAATATGTATGACCTCTGTTTTAACAACAGCTTAAAATACATCCCCCAAACCTCGGGTGGACATTCTTGGAAATACGTACCTTGGAGGACTCCTGCTTGTGCACTTGCAGTGTCTGAAGCTTGCTACATGGGGATGCCATTAGAATAGAACCACAGAGCAGCTCCTTTATTATAAATGAGTGAGGTAATTGCTTGGCATGTAATCCATGAAGCAAAATGCACTTGTTGGCAGGATTATGTTTCTACCTTCACTTTCACTTCCTCTATGAATGCAATTTGGAAAAAAAGTACAGAAATTGAGTGGCAAATACTCTCCAAACCCAGCTCCCATTTTTAGGAATGCCAGCATCAGTATTACAGACCCTGCTGAAGTTGCCACAGCAGTTGGTTAGAATTTATAGTAGTATACTCCATTGTACCTATTATTTCCTCAGTTTTTCCATAACGGAGTAACTAAAATTTGTTCTTGTTGAAAAATTATATTTTTTCCATGGCCACTGGAAAACTTGGTTTATATCTGCTTGGAGATTTACTGTCCATATATCTCAAGGGCTCCAAATGTTTTAGAGAGCTAACACCTTTAGATTTTACTTCTAGCTTTGAGAACTTAAGTTAACACTTTCCACTTGCCGACCATCAGCAGCTGAGCCTGATGGCATTCGTATTTATATTCTTCAACATTTACAGCTAATACGGCTTTTCTGGACAGAGTTGTATGAGGTCATTAATGAGATTCAGCAAGGATTTCCATAGCTGAGCTGCATTCAATTCTCATGGCTGTTATGTCTTGCATCCTTGCCTGCCCCAACATTTATAGCATAGTTTCGGACTTCTTTAGTGCTTTACAGGCTATACAAAAAATTTTGATTTTCTTGATACCCTTGTTCTTTGTATACAATATTGGTGTCACCTCAATTCTAGTAAAAACAAAAACATCGTTTTCTGCTGAGTACCTGGACATGACCTAAACATCTCTTATAGGGGTATTCCATTCTCAGATTATTTTGCAGTAATCTCTAGACAACATTTCAGATGTTGGAGACATTGGTGGTATGAGTTGATCCATAAGAAATTTATTCTGTCAAACCTTGTTTTTTTCTGGTCTTATTATTGCTGTCAAGTCTGAGAGACTATACTCTCACACCTACATATCAGACACATCTCACTCATGGGTATCTCATGCAGAAGTGCTCAGCACTGTTCTGTGAAAATTGTCAGGTTCCATTGTCAGCTCACCATCTCTTAATAGACTGTTTATCAGTGGGCATACAGAATTTACCTCTGCTTTTGTCACCACTCTAATGCACTTATTTTATCTGACCTAGCTAAAAGCCCCATCTCTGATGTAGTGTAATAAAGCAACTAGTACAGTGGACCCTTGGTTTTTGTACAGCTCCCAACTCGAACAATTATGTAAGTGTATTTTTGTAGGTGCTTTTGTAAGTGCATTTTTGGGGGTCTGAAACGACTAATCTAATTTACATTCGTCCTTATGGGAACAAATTCATTCGGTAACGGCACTCGAACAGCATTCTGGAAAGAATTATCGACGAAAACTGAGGGTCCACTGTACTTTATCACACTAACTTTGGTTATATTTTCCCTCTAGCACTCCCACTACACTTACTGACTGCATTTTTCATATTCCTAACCCTCACTTGTCTCTGATCTTCCTATTTTTCATCTTCAGCATATCTGGCTCTGCAGTGCTGTATGACCCCTATAAGTTTAGTACTTAGTTTTGGCTGTAATACTAATAATAATAATAATAATAATATTTTTTACTAAGTAAATATGCCAAGATTAATACCCACCATAATATGAATGTAAGTTATCCAAGAATACATGGTAAAATCATGAGAAGAGCTTCTCAGGTTGTCTGATTGTGTTGTTACTGTTGGGCTAAGGGTGATGATGACCCTAGGGTTGTGAAATTAACTACCAAAATGTTTTTGCACATATAAACTATATAGTACATATTAATAAATTTATTATAATAAAAGAATAAAATAAAATTATAATTTCCCCTTGCATTTTCAACTACCATCAACAACAATGTCTTCACAAATCCTTGTTTGTTTATCATAATATATGAGTGTACCACCTCTTCAAGGGGAGTTCTTGCTGTGGCAAAGAGGCTCTTGGTCTGAGGAATTGGACCTTTTGGTCTTCATACCAAACCTAACTACCCTCCAACTCCCTTCCTCGCCCTGTCCTTCCCATCCCACCTCCTTTCTTTATCCCTTCTGTGCTGTATGACCCTTGTAGGTTTAGCAGTTTTTTTTTATTATATAATAATAATTCTCCATCCCTTTCCTCTCCTACTTTTGGCCTTTGGTGTTCTTCCCTCTGAAATTCTAGCTCCTAAGTTGGGGAAAGGATATCATTGTCCATCCCCTTCCATTGAGGCCCTCGGTGGTGGTGGTGTTTGAGGAGGAATCTGGATCATCTGTAGATGTACCAATTCGCCCTCCAGAGTCCAGGAGGGCAGCTTTCAGTGTTCTTTGGGTGATGGATGTATCTTTGGAGGCTGCCTGTCAGTTCTGGGAGATAGCGACTGAAGGGGCAATGCCTTGCAGCAGGCTTCCAACCGCCCTCTCTTTTGTCCAGCGGTCCAGGATAGCTGGTAAACCAGCTGTCCTGGATTGCTTTACCAGCGTGAAGGGTAGGTTATGGCATGGGTTCCTTGCTGCATTTGCATTACCGGCCGCACCGAGGGTCCTCTTTGGGCATGGAGGGGGATATATGGTCTTATTTTTCCTGGGAGTTCACCCTTAATGTAATCCCTTGTTTTTTTTTATTTTTTAAAAAAGAACCCTTATCAAGAAGACCCTTGCCATGAAATTCCTCCTCCCAGACCCCTTCTGAGGCATCCCCTCAAGACCTTGACACATTGTACCATTCTTTGGACATCTCTAACCCCTCAAGGGAGGTGTTCCTTGATGCTGGTGAGGGGCTCTTTATCTAGGGAATTGGATCTGTGATCCAGTTCCCTGAATTAAGCCTGAATACCTTCCATCCCCCCACAGGCACTGTATAATCCTACGGGTTTAGCGCTTCCCCATGATTGTAATAATAATAATAATGGACATTTCTAAAAACCTCGGTACGTACTTTCTTCAGGTATCTTATCGTTGTTGTTAAAGTCAACACTTACATCCTACCTGCCCACTAGCAGAGGTGTTATTTTTGTAATATAACAAAGATAACTTTTGACTACCTTGAGACCTTGAGCTGCCACCACCTGTTTATGTAGTGGGACAGTGCATACAAGTACAGGAGGTGATTCCTACACCACAACAATATGGAAAATGATGGCACCTTAGCCACTCAGCAAAATATTGCAGGTCAGTGGCAGAATGCTCTGTCTGTGGTGTAGCTGACCATAGCAGTCCATCCTGCTGCCACCCTCCCACTTGCCTTAACTGTCAAGAGGCACACCCTGCCTATTCTAACCATTGCCTAATTTTCTTAAGGTAAAAGAGAAAGAGGGGTTTCTCTTACTCCATGGCAGTTTCCCATCTCCGCTTTCAAGAGAGACTTCCATGACTTTTTTTATTCCAGGGAGGCTAGACGGCCCCAGACCTCAGTGGTGCTTACTTCCACAATCGCTTCTGTAGTCTCTACTTCTACAGTCACCTCTGCTGTATCAGAGGTGAAAGGATGCTAGGGGCTATGTTTCAAATTTCGTATAATAAAGTAGTTGCTGACAAAAAGTAAAAAAGTTATTGTAAGTCAAAGGTAGAGCCATCTGCAAGAAGGGAAGATAAGGTAAGAGCGGTAGGGCGGTGGCATCGGTGGAGGTAAATCCTGCGAGCTTGCTGGTAAACTGGACAATACATAAGAAAGTGAAGAACTGAAATAGGGACCCGATAAACCTCATAGAGCGGAGTAGGGTGTCATTCCATGAGATACCCATGGATAAGGCGAGTATGACTGATGCGGTGATGGGAGAGCGCAGACTCCCAAGTACGACAACGGTGGTAAGAAGATGTCCACAAACCCAAAAGCGCTTTAACAGAGTGCAATTTATTATGGTGCATGTCCGACCACCGTTGTTGCCAATGGGCGTGAAAACGGGCAGATATGACAGTAAAATAATCCCTGAATGGAATACCTCTATAGGAAACCGGAAGATCACACATCACTGACCACGCAACAGCATCTGCCTGTTCATTGCCCTGCACATCAACAGAAAACAACGTCTTTGTTTTTGCTAGCCACACGGCGCAACCAAAGTTGAATATAAAGGGCCAATAGATGAGGGAATAAAATTATTTAATGAACTGTAAAGCACTGAGGGAATCCGAAGTGATAACAAACGCCAAAGGAGACGTACATGTAATATGGAGGAGCGCTATGAGGATAGCATGCAACTTGGCAGTAAAAATACTAACTGAGTCTAACAAATGACCTCGGACAACATCGTCAGGGAACACCACCGCGAACCCAACACTGTCAGAAGATTTAGAACCATCTGTATAAACAGTGATGGCATGAGCATGCGACCAGAAGTGATCAAGAAAAAGAGTGAGAAGCAGTGATAGGAAGGAGAGCTTCGGTGCACCGCTGTAGGAGAACAGACACAAACCGTTGGAACATCCCAAGGGAAAGGGAAAAGGCAGACGCTACATGAACATACAAGGGAGGCAACTGGAGAGAAAACGGACGGAGTAAGCAGGAGCACCGAACAAATAACGGGCTTCTACTAACATCACAGACCAACCTATACATATAAGGAACACGAAGGTCATGTGAGTGGTGAGTGGACAAAGTAACGAAGGCAATTAGCATCACGATGATCAGCTAAGGAAGGAGCATTCGCCTCAGCATAGAGGCTTTCAACAGTGGATGAATGAAAGGCACCAAGGCATAAACGTAGACCCTTATGTTGAAGGAGATCTAACTTAGAAAGAGTTGTAGGAGAAGCCACAGAATAGACTTGGTCACCATAATCCAGCTTGGACAAGACTAGGTTGGAATGCAAATGGAGGAGAGTCCAGCGATCTGCTCTCCATGAATGATGCGCAAGAATTTTAACGAGATTCAGCCGACCATGGCAAGCTGTCATGTCAAACAAACAAACAAACAAATTTTATTTCATTGCAGGTTACATGGGTATCGGAAGTTACAATGTAAATTGAGTGCAAGGAGAGCCACTGACATGCCATGGCATTAGGGGCAGCTTATTCTAGTCCTTAAAAACTATGTACTTAATATTAGAGAAATTTATTGAGTTTATTCTAGTTAAAAATTATTTTCAAAATTACAATATGATGAAATTTTACTGTTTAAATTATTATATAATGATATTAGATCTTAGATTGTTACAGGTGTTAAGATTCTTGAATGATAATATGGAATTGAGATTATCTTAAGGAAAATAACATTGAGCATTTTTGACATTAACTTATAATATGAGTAGGGGGTAACATAATAGTAACATATTATTAAAAATTGAGATTATCGTATAGGAAAGTAACAATGAGCATTTTTCAAAGTAGTTTATAGCATGATCATTTAGGTTTGGGTGAGTAGGTGGTTTTTGAGTTGAGTCTTAAATTGATTTTCAGACAAGATTATCTTAATATTTACTGGTAATGAATTCCAGATTCTGGGGCCCTTTATGTGCATAAATTTTTTACATAGGTTGATATGAACACGGGGTATATCAAAAAGTGATCTGTGTCGTGTGTTGTGGTCATGGGTCCTATTAAAGTTGGTGAGTAGAGTTTTGAGCAGAGGGTTTATATTAGAGTGTAAAGTTTTATATATGTAGTAGGCACAAGAGTAAGTATGAATGTTCTTTACGGTGAGTAGTTTGAGACTTTGAATATTGGTGGAGTATGCTGTCTAGAGTGGGAATTTGTTATCATTCTGACTGCGGCCTTTTGTTGTGTTATGAGTGGTCTAAGGTGATTTAACGTTGTTGATCCCCATGCACAGATTCCATAGGTGAGATACGGGTAGATAAGTGAATGATATAGTGCAAGGAGAGCTGATTGAGGTACATAATAGCGTATCTTTGATAATATGCCTACTGTCTTCGAGATTTTCTTGGAAATTTGTTGTATATGTGTTTGGAATTTAAGGCTACTGTCAAGGTGGATTCCTAGGAATTTTCCCTCTGTGAGTCTTGTGATGGGTGTACCATTAAGTGTTATGTTAAGTGGAACATTTGTGGCTTTGCTTCCAAACTGTATGAAGTAGGTCTTGTCAGTATTGAGAGTAAGCTTGTTAGTCGTCATCCATGTTGATATTTTCTGTAATTCGGCATTAACAGTGTTGGCCAGTATAACTGGATTTGGGTGAGAGAAGACATATGTTGTGTCATCTGCAAATAAAATGGGTTTGAGTAGTTGTGATGCATTCGGTAGGTCATTTATGTAAATGAGGAATAGGAGTAGCCCCAGGACACTTCCTTGAGGGACTCCGACTATAATTGGTTGTGTGGAAGAGTTCTCTCCATTTGTGTACACGTATTGGCTTCTGTTGGTGAGGTATGATTTTAGGTAGTTGAGTGGGTGCCCTTATACCATAGTGTGCTAATTTTGTGAGCAGTAAATCATGGTCGACTGTATCAAAGCTTTGCGGAGATCAATGAAGATTCCCAGTGGACTTCTTTTTCTCAAGTGCTGTATATATTAACTCCAACATGTGCGTAATAGCATCGTTTGTGCTCTTGTTTGTCCTGAATCCAAATTGACAGGGGTTGAGTACATTGTGTGAGACGAGGTAGGAATAGATTTGTCTATGAATTAACTTTTCGAAGATTTTAGAAAGCAATGGTAAATTAGAAATTGGTCTATAATTATTCAGGTCTGTTTGATCACCTCCTTTGTGGATCGGGTGACCCTAGCTATTTTGAGAATTGATGGAAAGGTAGAGGCTTCAATGGATTTATTGAATAGTGTTGCTATGATTGGTGACAGTACCTGTGAAGCTTTTTGTACATAAAAGTTGGTAGGCTGTTTATGTCTCCTGCCTTGTTTTTAAGGGTGTTGATTATGAGCGAGACTTCAATTGGGTTGGTAGGAGCTAGGAATAGCGTATTAGGGTAGGTGTTTGTGAGGTAGTCTGTTGGACGGGTGTTTGAGCTTGGGATTTTACTCGCTAGATTCTTTCCTATGGTGGAGAAGAAAACATTAAGTCTGTTTGCTGTCTCAGTAGGCAATAGAATAGAAGGCCAAGAAACTTGACCGTATCACATTCCAGGATACATGAGTCGTGTAAATACAATGGAATATTACAAAGTGGGGTTTACATATTTTATGTTATACATTTTATGAAATAATTACTACAAGAAGGCCAATAGTATGCCTAGGCATTTCAGGCAGTCTTATAATAGATCTTACTCTATAGTGATGACTTGTCTAAGACTTTAAAATGATTGATTATAGAGGTATGGGTGTTCGTGGGAAACAATCAGGCTGCAGTACCGGGGTTAAAAACACTAGATATTACTAGGATACCCCAGGGATATGTTTAAAAGACAATATTCAAAATAAAGTTGCTAGTAAAGGCAAAGCAATTGTTCAAAAAACAAAGAAAGATAGTATACCTGGAGAGGGTTCTGGGTATCAACGCCCCTGCGGCCTAGTCTGTGACCAGGCCTAATGGTGGATCAGGTCCTGATAAACCAGGCTGTTACTGTTGGCCACATGCAAACTGGCGTACGAATCACAGCCTGCCTGGTAAGGCACTGACTTTAGGTGCTTGTCCAGTGCCTACTTGAAGACAGCCAGGAGTCTTTTGGTAATCCCCCTTATGTATGCTGAGAGGCAGTTGAAGAGTCTTGGGCCCCTGACACTTACTGTGTTGTCTCTTATCGTGCCAGTGGCATCCCTGCTTTTCATTGGGGGATGTTTCATTGTCTGCCGAATCTATTGCTTTCATAGGGGGTGATTTTTGTGTGCAAGTTTGGTACTAATCATTCTAGGATTTTCCAGTGTATATGATCTTGTATCTCTCCTGCCTGTGTTCTAGGGAGTACACGTTTAGGAACTTCAAGTGTTCCCAGTAATTGAGGTGTTTTATCACAGTTATGTGTACCGTGAAAGTTCTCTGTACATTTTCTAGGTCAGTAATTTCACCTGCCTTGAAAGGTGCCCTTAGAGTGCAGCAATATTCCAACCTAGATAGAACAAGTGACCTGAAGTGTGTCACATGGGTTTGGCATCCCTAGTTTTGAAGGTTCTCAATATCCATCCTGTCATTTTTCTAGCAGATGTGATTGATACAGTGTTATGGTCTTTGAAGGTGAGATCTTCTGACATGATCACTCCCAGGTCTTTTACATTAGTTTTCGCTCTATTGTGTGGTTGGAATTTGTTAAATACTATGATGTAGTTTTAATTTTCTCATGTTTTCCATATACGAGTAACTTAAATTTCTCATCATTGAATTTCATATTGTTTTCTGCGCCCATTTAAAGATTTGGTTGATGTCCGCCTGGAGTCTTGCTGTATCTTCAATGGAGGACACTGTCATGCAAATTTGGGTGTCATCTGTGCTAATATCACTGTCTATGTAAGATATGATGAATAAGATGGGAGCTGAGTACTGTGCCTTGTGGAACAGAACTTTTCAATGTAGCCGCCCAGACTTTACTCTGTTTACTACTACTCTTTGTGTTCTATTTGTTAGGAAATATAGATCCATCTACCAACTTTTCCTGTTATTCCTTTATCACGTATTTTGTGTGGTATTACACCATGGTCACACTTGTCAAAGGCTTTTGCAAAGTCTGTGTATATTACATCTGCATTTCGTTTGTCTTCTAGAGCATCCAGAACCTTGTCATAGTGGTCCAGTAGTTGGGAGAGACAGGAGCGCCTGCCCTAAACCCATGCTGTCCTGGGTTGTGTAATTGATGGGTATCTAGATGGGTGGCAATCTTGCTTCTTAGAACCCTTCAGAGATTTTTATGATATGGAACGTAGGCTATCGGTCTGTAGTTCTTTGCTATGGCTTACTGCCCCCTTTGTGGAGTGGGGCTATGTCTTTTGTTTTAATCAGCTGTGGGAAACCCCTGTGTCCCTGCTCCTCTCACAGGATATTAAAAGCTCGTGATAGCCCTATCACTTGATAAACACAGAGTTCCATGAGTCTGGGCCTGGGGCAGAGTGCATGGGCATGTCATTTATTGCCTTTTCAAAGTCATTTGGCGTCAGGATAATGTCAGATAGGTTTTGCGTCTACCAAATTCTGTGGCATTCTCATAAAAAATTAATTTAGGTCTTCGTTCTCTCAGTCTGATTAGCGGCTCGCTAAAAACTGAGTCATATTGATTATTATTATTATCAAAAAAAAAGCGCTAAACCACAAAAGGGGCATACAGCACGGCAGGTTATGGTAGGATGCAGGGAGAATGGGTTGTAAGAGGGAGAGGGATGATTAGTAGGATATAGAGGCAGCAGGACAGTGGATATGCAGGGATAGAGGGTAGCAAGGATTGAGGTAGAAGGGGCTGAAGGGAGTGCTAGAGGGATAACCTTCAGAGTTTGTGCAGTAAGTCAGTTGCTGTCAAAAAGTCAATGAGAAAGTCAGGATTAAAGGAGGATCCATCAGTAAGAAGGGGGTAAAGAAAGGGCCGTAGAGCGAAGATGCGTTGGAGGTAAATTCTGCGTGCTCGTTGATAGAGTGGGCAGTCCAACAGAATATGGCGAACAGATACTGGAACCTGACAATGCTCAAAGAGAGGGACAGGAGCCTCTCCTGAGATACCCGTGAGTAAGACGAGTGTGGCCGATGCGAAGACGGGGGAGTGTAGTCTCCCACCTCGACTTGTGAAAGAAGAAGGCCAGAAACCTATATGGTTTAATAAATGAAGTTTGTTATTTAGCAGGTCAGACCAGCGTTGTTGCCAAGCGGTGCAAGGTGGGTAGCAATGACAGCAAAATAGTCCATGAATGGAACACCTTATAAATGGAAGGTCATGTACTGCTGATCGCACAGCAGTGTCTGCCTGTTCATTGCCCTGTAAGTCAACATGACCAGGGACCCAACAAAAAACAATATCTTTGTGCTTTGTAGAGATAGGCATAACCAAAGTTGGATACGAAGAACTAGGGGTGAGGTGTATCAATTTTATGGATAGCATGTAAAGCACTAAGGGAGTCTGAAACGACCA
>WNWK01046783.1:0-14181 GCA_009830355.1 Cherax destructor
ACAATGGAGTTTAAGATTGTAGCATGTATGCAGGGAGTGTAGCATGTATGCAGGGAGTGTAGCATGTATGCAGGGAGTGTAGCATATATGCAGGGAGTGTAGCAGGTATGCATGGAGTGTAGCAGGTATGCAGGGAGTGTAACATGTATGCAGGGAGTGTAGCAGGTATGCAGGGAGTGTAGCAGGTATGCAGGGAGTGTAACATGTATACAGGGAGTGTAGCATGAATGCAGGGAGTGTAACATGTATGCAGGGAGTGTAGCATGTATGCAGGGAGTGTAGCAGGCAGGGAGCGAGTGTAGCAGGCAGGGAGGGAGTGTAGCAGGCATGCAGGGAAGTGACCCCGGATAAGGACTTGGTACCTAAATTCCTTATGGAAGGGGATTCCCCTTCCAAAAAATAGGGTCTCTTCCCTCTCCTCTCCTCCCTCTCTTCCATCCAGCAACATCAGTCTTCAATAAAGGTAAGTGCCACATAGAGTTCATTCATTTGTGCATGTAAATCTATCTTTAAGGCCCCCCAAATTATTTTTTCCAAACTTCTGGGTTTCTGGAACGGATTAATTGAATTTCCATTATTTCTTATGGGGAAAATAGTTTTGGTTTTCACCGATTTTGGTTTTAGCCAATCCATCTGGAACGGATTAAAATTGAAAACCAAGGGATGACTGTATGCTTGAAATATCAATAAGGAGTGGCTCATCGGGTAACCACTAATTCCCTTACCGACCTACTTTTAGGAACACAACTCATCATTAAGTGAGGAGTACCTGTATCCAATTTTCAGTTATTTGTGAATGTAATGTCATAATTGTTGCATACATTATTGAAAAATAATGTATGCAAAATGATAAGTCATATTTGCAATAGCCTTTACTGTTTTATTTAAAAAAAAAATTCTTAAAAAATACACAAAATTCAATTCAAATAGTCCTTCAACACGACACTAATATCAACTCTACGGCTTATTTATCTATCACAACTGATCTAATACGACATAATAAACAATATTAACCCTTTGACTGTTTCAGTCATATATACAGTGGCGCCCCGGCTAACGATCAAAATTCATTGGAGAAGCCTGCTCAAGTGCCATTATCAAACAAATTTACTTCCTTAAGAAATAATGTCACGTAGGGTAATCTATTCCAGACCCCCAAAAATACACTTCCACAAGCCCTTACAATATTATACTTACATACTTGTATGATTTCCGGGGTGTTCGTTAGCCGGGGGACCACTGTATAGGTCTTACGTGCCACTGTTTTGGACGTATATATACTCACAAATTCTAGCGGCTTCAAATCAAGTGGAAGAAAGCTGGTAGACCCACATATGAAAGAATAGTTCTGTGTGGTCAGTGTGCGCTGTATAAAAAAAAATCCTGCAGCATGCAGTGCATGAGAAAAAAAACTCCGACTGTGTTTTTGGATTAAAATGAGGTGTATTTTCGTATACAGTAGACCCTCATTTAGCACAACTTTATGTTCCGCGTTTTGGGTATTACGTGATTGAAGAATTGCGGCACCTTTTTGTCTAACACAACGTAAACCTTATATTACGCGATTCGCTGGAGGGGAAAATTTTTGAGCGCACTGTCGCCTGCGGTAAGTTCAACCATTGAGTCAGTGGGGGTCCTACTGAGGGTGGCTATGATCCACATCAAGTGTTTAATGCTGATGAGACAAGTGTTTTCTGGAAGAAAATGCCAACATGAACTTATATCAGTCAGCAAAAGAAAAGTGCACCAGGCTTCAAGACAGCAAAGGATCGTTTCACCTTGCTCCTTTGCAATAATGCATCAGGTGATTTCAAGTGTAAGCCCATGGTTATTTACCGCTCTAAGAATCCTCATGCTTTGAGGAAAAGGGAATTTGTTTTTCCTTCCCACAAACTGTAAGTTTATTCAGGTATACAGAGATAGTTACATTGATTATCATACACAGCAGCATATGTGTAGAGAACCTAGGATAACCCAAAGTGTTATCCTAGAGAACCTAGGATAACCCAAAGTGTTATCCTAGAGACCTAGGATAACCCAAAGTGTTATCCTAGAGAACCTAGAATAACCCAAAGTTTGGGTTATCCTAGGTTCTCTACACATATGCTGCTATGTATGATAATCTTTGTAACTATATCTGTGTATACCTAAATAAACTTACTAACAGTTTGCAGGAAGAAAAAACAAATAACCATTTCCTCAAGCGGCCGGTGCTAATGTTGTGGAACAGCTGAGGAGACCACCCGCCTTCCCATGCTACCCCCTCATCCCCCAACAACACCCCACCATCCCAGCATTCGTATTCCATACGCGTCAAGCCAGCTGTTTGTGAAGAATAAGAGAGAGTGAATTGTGTTTTGATCTTTAAATTACTATATCTTGTATCTGCCAAGCAATCATGTCACCCAGTAGGCATACCAGTGTTGCTCAAAGTGGCAAGAAAATGTTTAAGCATTTATGTCTTAGAATTAACGAAGAAAACAAAGATATTAGACAAGACATAACCCGTGGCTGTAATGAAGTGTTACTTTGTACTCATCAAAAGATGTAAACATAAGTTTGTGTGACTAACTTACTGACTGACTGGACTGATTTACTGAATGACTTGACTGACTTACTGAATGACTTGACTGACTTACTGAATGACTTGACTGACTTACTGAATGACTGACTGACTTACTGAATGACTGTGACTGACTTACTGATGACTGACTGGACTACTGAATGACTTGACTGACTGACTTACTGAATGACTGACTTACTGAATGACTTGACGACTGACTTACTGAATGACTGACTGACTTACTGAATGACTTGACTGACTTACTGAATGAACTGCTGACTTGACTGACTTACTGAATGCTTGACTGCTTACGAATGACTTGACTGACTTACTGAATGCTTGACGACTGACTTACTGAATGACTGCTGACTGACTTACTGAATGACTGACTTACTGAATGACTTGACTGACTGACTTACTGAATGACTTGACTGACTACTCGAATGACTTGACTGACTGTACTGAATGACTGCTGACTGACTGAATGACTGACTTGACTGACTTACTGAATGATTAACTTACTGAATGCTGACTGACTTACTGAATGACTTGACTGACTTACTGAATGACTTGCTGACTTACTGGACTTGACTGCTTATGACTTACATGAACTTGACTACTGACTTGGACTGACTTACTGAATGACGACTGAACTGAATACTTGACTGACTTACTTGACTTGACTGACTTACGATGACTTGACTGACTGACTTACTGAATGACTGCTGCTTACTGTGCTTGACACTGACTTACTGAATGACTGATGACTTACTGAATGAGACTGACTACTGATGACTGACGACTACTGAATGACTTGACTGACTGACTTACTGAATGACTGACTCTTGACTTACTGACTGAACTGACTTGAACTGACTGAATGCTGACTTGACTGAATGACTGACTTGACTGACTGAATGACTGACTTGACTGACTTACTGAATGTATTAACTTACTGAATGTCTTGACTGACTTACTGAATGACTTGACTGACTTACTGAATGACTTGACTGACTTCGCTGACTGACTTACCAACGACTTACTAAATGACTTGACTGACTGACTTACTGAATGACTTGACTGACTAACTTACTGAATGACTTGACTGACTGACTTACTGAATTACTTGACTGACTGACTTACTGAATGACTTGACTGACTTACTGAATGACTTGACTGACTGACTTACTGAATGACTTGACTGACTGACTTACTGAATGACTTGACTGACTGACTTACTGACTGACTTGACTGACTGACTGACTTACTGAATGACTTGAGGAAGAGAGAGGGGAGAATGTGGCTTCTTCAGTGATTCTACGATATGTACAATACTAAAGCAGCCTCAATTGATAATGGCTATAGCACCAGCCACCTTCACCACCACTATGTAAGGCTTATGCTCTCAGTGGCCCTTATACACCCAACAACAACAACAACACAACACCACTCGTGACATACATAATGACATATTTGACTTTCGCAACCCCTAATTCTGAGTGTTCTCCTGTTGTCGCAAAATTTAAAAAAAAAAATAATTGTTTTTTTTCTTATGAAATGATAGAGAATCTTTTCCCAATGGTAATGACACCAGAAGTATGAAATTTAATGGAAAATTTAAGGAATTACGCTCTTGCAAAGTTAGTGATCTCGGCGATATATACGCAACAGCAATTTTGCCGAATTTGAGCCCTATTTTTGGCCATTTCCATTATTCCAGTTGACCAAACTCATAGCTATTTCTTTAGAACTCCATTTGTTCTATCGATTGAGTACAAGAAACCACCAATTTACCTATTTCAACTACCCAATAAAGTGGTCAGAAATTGGCAATTTGGCCAATTTCATGCAAAATAAAGAAGTTATCAATTTCAAAATAGGGTCGAGAATAAACAATGCAGACATTCCTGGCACTAAAATAAAATGTTATCTGTTCATTAGTCATGTCTTTTGGCCCCTCTTATATTACTCTTGCTTTCTATTTTGATTTTTATTCACACAAAAAATAGAAGATTTACCATTATGCAGACTATTGCATTTTTGTAAAAATGGTATAAATAATATCAGTGCACTTGTGAAAGAATATTAGACTCACCAATTGATGTGTATTGGATGCGTGGCGTGATTTGTTTACTCTTGAACATTTGCAAAAATTGAACATTTCCCCTAATTTGAGCTCAATTTCAAGGGCGTTTTCATTATGAAACAAATCAAAATCATTGATATTTCTGTAGTATGTTTTCCATTCTATCAAATGAGATCATAAAAGAGAGAATACAACCATAAATACTACAGTAGGCCCTCATTTAGCACGGTAGTTACGTTCCTGAAAACGTCGTGTTAGCTAAAATCGTGTTAGATAATTAAAAGAACTTAAGGAAAAATAGGGTTACGTTCCTGGGAGTCCCCAAAAAGCCAAACAAGTTTTTGCTGATGTTTGTGGATGATTGTGAAGAGAGTGGAGAGTTATGCTGTGGCCCTACTGGGCTGAGGTGGACAGTAGAGATTCTGGAACTGAAGTCGATGGTTGTACTGAGTGTCTCTAACTTTAATAAAGTCATTCAGTAAGTCAGTCAAGTCAATCAGTAAGTCAGTCAGTCAAGTCATTCAGTAAGTCAGTCAGTCAAGTCATTCAGTAAGTCAGTCAAGTCATTCAGTAAGACAGTCAAGTCATTCAGTAAGTCAGTCAAGATATTCAGTGAGTCAGTCAGTCAAGTCATTCAGTAAGTCAGTCAGTCAAGTCATTCAGTAAGTCAGTCAAGTCATTCAGTAAGTCAGTCAGTCAAGTCATTCAGTAAGTCAGTCAAGTCATTCAGTAAGTCAGTCAAGACATTCAGTAAGTCAAGACATTCAGTAAGTCAGTCAAGTCAGTCATTCAGTCAGTCAGTCAAGTCATTCAAGTCATTCAGTAAGTCAGTCAGTCAAGTCATTCAGTAAGTCAGTCAGTCAAGTCATTCAGTAAGTCAGTCAGTCAAGTCATTCAGTAAGTCAGTCAGTCAAGTCATTCAGTAAGTCAGTCAGTCAAGTCATTCAGTAAGTCAGTCAGTCAAGTCATTCAGTAAGTCAGTCAAGTCATTCAGTAAGTCAGTCAAGTCATTCAGTAAGTCAGTCAGTCAAGTCATTCAGTAAGTCAGTCATTCAGTAAGGCAGTCAGTCAAGTCATTCAGTAAGTCAGTCAGTCAAGTCATTCAGTAAGTCAGTCAGTCAGTCATTCAGTAAGTCAGTCAGTCAAGTCATTCAGTAAGTCAGTCAGTCATTCAGTAAGTCAGTCAAGTCATTCAGTAAGTCAGTCAAGTGATTCAGTAAGTCAGTCAAGTCATTCAGTAAATCAGTCCAGTCAGTCAGTAAGTTAGTCACACAAACTTATGTTTACATCTTTTGATGTGTATAAAGTAACACTGTCGTGTCAGTATCATATATACACTTGTTTAGTGTATCTTTATAAAGCTGGTCCCTTTGCGTGTGACGTCACGGTACCCGCTGACGTCAGAGGCTCAGCGCATGTGCACAGCCTATCATAGGCAGACTGCTCTCACTCACGTCAGACCTACAGGCGACACAGACGGTGTGCTGGACTCTCCTTTCACTTACTGTAAATATACCGTAACCATCCAACAAGGAGTATCTTTGACCTCCTATATATCTCTCCCAAGACCCACACGACAAGTGGTGAGCAGCGGTGTGCCGTAATTTTTATCGATTACGATGTTATAGAGAGATAGACTTCAAGCAAGCAAACAGCCTCCAGACCGACCACGTTACCAGCTCCTACATCAAAGAAGTCTACATATCTACAGTATCTCCTGGTCAGCTAAGTGCCTTACTTGTTTATTTTGCTAAAACCTACGAGGGGTTGACCCGGGTTTTGCAAATTCTGTCGAGTAAGCCAGTGAGGAGAGTCCCATTCAAGCCAGTAAAGCCACCACCAGTTACGTCAGCCAGAGCTTAAGCCAGCTTCTACCTTGCTGTGCTAGTTTGTCACAAGATTCCAAGCCAGTCAATCTGTGTGAAAATATTCTACTAAGCCAGCAAGCCACTCTGCTGTCTGAGAAGTAAGCCACGTGAGTCCAAGCATTTATACCACCTTGTACTCCAGTGTATTGCTGTTCTGTGTACAATAACCACCCCGTGGTATTCCTGGGTTTTCAAGCCACCCTGGGTTAAGTTCATGTAAACGGCGTAAGCCACAGGCGCACGCGGGAAGCGGTGTGGGCTAACCCTACCAGCCACCACCCCCCCACCAACCACGCCGAGGCAGACGCCTTGACCACGTGCATCCACCCACACAAAGCATTAAGTGTGGATTATTTCACCCTTAACTGGGTCCTGCAAGCAATTTATTGGCTACGAACCAGGTCGAGCGCCCTGAGTGTGTTTCTTCTGAACTGTTGTGCCAACGGTACTAAAGCCTCGATTCGTAGTTCAACGTTTATGCACATTACTCCTAGATATCTGCGCGTGTGGATCACTTGTCGTGTGGGTCTTGGGAGAGATATATAGGAGGTCAAAGATACTCCTTGTTGGATGGTTACGGTATATTTACAGTAAGTGAAAGGAGAGTCCAGCACACCGTCTGTGTCGCCTGTAGGTCTGACGTGAGTGAGAGCAGTCTGCCTATGATAGGCTGTGCACATGCGCTGAGCCTCTGACGTCAGCGGGTACCGTGACGTCACACGCAAAGGGACCAGCTTTATAAAGATACACTAAACAAGTGTATATATGATACTGACACGACAACACTTCATTACAGCCACAGGTTATGTCTTGTCTAATATCTTTGTTTTCTTCGTTAATTCTAAGACATAAATGCTTAAGCATTTTCTTGCCACTTTGAGCAACACTGGTATGCCTACTGGGTGACATGATTGCTTAGCAGATACAAGATATAGTAATTTAAAGATCAAAACACAATTCACTCTCTCTTATTCTTCACAAACAGCTGGCTTGACGCGTATGGAATACGAATGCTGGGATGGTGGGGTGTTGTTGGGGGATGAGGGGGTAGCATGGGAAGGCGGGTGGTCTCCTCAGCTGTTCCACAACATTATCACCGGCCGCTTGAGGGAATGGTTATTTGTTTTTTCTTCCTGCAAACTGTAAGTAAGTTTATTCAGGTATACACAGATATAGTTACAAAGATTATCATACATAGCAGCATATGTGTAGAGAACCTAGGATAACCCAAACTTTGGGTTATTCTAGGTTCTCTAGGATAACACTTTGGGTTATCCTAGGTTCTCTAGGATAACACTTTGGGTTATCCTAGGTTCTCTAGGATAACACTTTGGGTTATCCTAGGTTCTCTACACATATGCTGCTGTGTATGATAATCAATGTAACTATCTCTGTATACCTGAATAAACTTACAGTTTGTGGGAAGGAAAAACAAATTCCCTTTTCCTCAAAGCATGAGGATTCTTAGAGCGGTAAATAACAATGGGCTTACACTTGAAATCACCTGATGCATTATTGCAAAGGAGCAAGGTGAAACGATCCTTTGCTGTCTTGAAGCCTGGTGCACTTTTCTTTTGCTGACTGATATAAGTTCATGCTGGCATTTTCTTCCAGAAAACACTTGTCTCATCAGCATTAAACACTTGATATGGCTCATAGCCACCCTCAGTAGGACCCCAACTGACTCAATGGTTGAACTTACCGCAGGCGGCCGTGCGCTCAAAAATTTTCCCCTCCAGCGAATCGCGTAATATAAAGTTTACGTCGTGTTAGACAAAAAGGTGCCGCAATTCTTCAATCGCGTAATACCCAAAACACGCAACATAAAGTTGGCTAAATGAGGGTCTACTGTATACGAAAATACACCTCATTTTAATCCAAAAACACGGTCGGAGTTTTTTTTCTCATGCACTGCATGCTGCAGGATTTTTTTTTATACAGCGCACACTGACCACACAGAACTATTCTTTCATATGTGGGTCTACCAGCTTTCTTCCGCTTGATTTGAAGCCGCTAGAATTTGTGAGTATATATACGTCCAAAACAGTGGCACGTAAGACCTATACAGTGGTCCCCCAGCTAACGAACACCCCGGAAATCGTACAAGTATGTAAGTATAATATTGTAAGGGCTTGTGGAAGTGTATTTTTGGGGGTCTGGAATAGATTACCCTATGTGACATTATTTCTTAAGGAAGTAAATTTGTTTGATAATGGCACTTGAGCAGGCTTCTCCAATGAATTTTGATCGTTAGCCAGGGCGCCACTGTATATATGACTGAAACAGTCAAAGGGTTAATATTGTTTATTATATCGTATTAGATCAGTTGTGATAGATAAATAAGCCGTAGAGTTGATATTAGTGTCGTGTTGAAGGACTATTTGAATTGAATTTTGTGTATTTTTTAAGAATTATTTTTTTAAATAAAACAGTAAAGGCTATTGCAAATATGACTTATCATTTTGCATACATTATTTTTCAATAATATATGCAACAATTATGACATTACATTCACAAATAACTGAAAATTGGATACAGGTACTCCTCACTTAATGATGAGTTGTGTTCCTAAAAGTAGGTCGGTAAGGGAATTAGTGGTTACCCGATGAGCCACTCCTTATTGATATTTCAAGCATACAGTCATCCCTTGGTTTTCAATTTTAATCCGTTCCAGATGGATTGGCTAAAACCAAAATCGGTGAAAACAAAAACTATTTTCCCCATAAGAAATAATGGAAATTCAATTAATCCGTTCCAGAAACCCAGAAGTTTGGAAAAAATAATTTGGGGGGCCTTAAAGATAGATTTACATGCACAAATGAATGAACTCTATGTGGCACTTACCTTTATTGAAGACTGATGTTGCTGGATGGAAGAGAGGGGAGAAGAGAGGGAAGAGACCCTATTTTTTGGAAGGGGAATCCTTCCATAAGGAATTTAGGTACCAAGTCCTTATCCGGGGTCACTTCCTGCATGCCTGCTACACTCCTCCCTGCCTGCTACACTCGCTCCTGCCTGCTACACTCCCTGCATACCTGCTACACTCCCTGCATACATGCTACCTCCCTGCATACATGTTACACTCTCTGCATTCATGCTACACTCCTGTATCATGTTACACTCCCTGCATACCTGCTACTTTCCCTGCATACCTGCTACACTCCCTGCATACATGTTACACTCCTGCATACCTGCTACACTCCATGCATACCTGCTACACTCCCTGCATATATGCTACACTCCCTGCATACATGCTACACTCCCTGCATACATGCTACACTCCCTGCATACATGCTACACTCCCTGCATACATGCTACAATCTTAAACTCCATTGTGTTTCTCACTTTCTTTACCAAAGGACTGGCACTAGGAGCTTTCTTTGGGCCCATGGTAGCTTATTTAGTAGTCACACAATAATCAAGGGCCAAAAATAATGAATTGTTAATAAATGTTTTGTATGAACTCCTGGGATGATATTCACTGAAGCATAAACAATGCTACACTATGTGACAATGTGCGTGGGTGGCGGTCTAGCGGGCTTTGTATGTGCGGGGCACTGGTGGACAGGTTCCATACCATCGGTGAAAACTGAGACAATCGGTGAAAACTGAGACAATTTTTCCACGAAAAAAGTGATTGAAAACCAAAATCAGTGAAAACTGAGACAATTGTAGTAGGCTTGTGTCAACCATCTTTAGATATTTTTTTTTATTTCACTTTTGCACGAATTTATAATATTTTTAGTGCAGCCTCTCCTCAATAGTGATGTACAGACATCCGTTGGTTTTTGAGTTTAATCCGTTCCAGATGGATGAGCTAAAACCAAAATCGGCAAAAAATAAAACTATTTTCCCCATAAGAAATAATGGAAATTCAATTAATTAATCCATACCAGAAACCCAGAAGTTTGGAAAAAAAAATTGGGGGCCTTAAAGATAGATTTACATGCACAAATGAATGAACTCTATGTGGCACTTACCTTTATTGAAGACTGATGTGTCTGGGTGGAAGAGAGAGAGGAGAGGAGAGGGAAGAGACCCTATTTTTGGAAGGGGAATCCCTTCCATAAGGAATTGTGTACCAAGTCCTTATCCGGGGTCACTTCCTGCATGCCTGCTACACTCCCTCCCTGCCTGCTACACTCGCTCCCTGCCTGCTACACTCCCTGCATACCTGCTACACTCCCTGCATACATGCTACACTCCCTGCATACATGTTACACTCCCTGCATTCATGCTACACTCCCTGTATACATGTTACACTCCCTGCATACCTGCTACACTCCCTGCATACCTGCTACACTCCCTGCATACATGTTACACTCCCTGCATACCTGCTACACTCCATGCATACCTGCTACACTCCCTGCATATATGCTACACTCCCTGCATACATGCTACACTCCCTGCATACATGCTACACTCCCTGCATACATGCTACAATCTTAAACTCCATTGTGTTTCTCACTTTCTTTACCAAAGGACTGGCACTAGGAGCTTTCTTTGGGCCCATGGTAGCTTATTTAGTAGTCACACACAATAATCAAGGGCCAAAAATAATGAATTGTTAATAAATGTTTTGTATGAACTCCTGGGATGATATTCACTCAAGCATAAACAATGCTACACTATGTGACAATGTGCGTGGGTGGCGGTCTAGCGGGCTTTGTATGTGCGGGGCACTGGTGGACAGGTTCCGTACCATCGGTGAAAACTGAGACAATTTTTCCACGAAAAAAGTGATTGAAAACCAAAATCGGTGAAAACTGAGACAATTGTAGTAGGCTTGTGTCAACCATCTTTAGATATTTTTTTTTATTTCACTTTTGCACGAATTTATAATATTTTTAGTGCAGCCTCTCCTCAATAGTGATGTACAGACATCCGTTGGTTTTTGAGTTTAATCCGTTCCAGATGGATGAGCTAAAACCAAAATCGGCAAAAAATAAAACTATTTTCCCCATAAGAAATAATGGAAATTCAATTAATTAATCCATACCAGAAACCCAGAAGTTTGGAAAAAAAAATTTGGGGAGGGGGGGGTACCAATTTTTATTTTATTTTTTTATTTTCGTCCGATTTCGTTCATTTTTTTTCCACGTAAAGACGTGTTTATGGACCTTATTGTCTGTGAGTTTCAATAAGATTGCCTTAAAAACAAAAGAGAAAAAAAATATTTACTGAAAATTCCATTTAAACATAACCCTAGCCTAAATGGCACAACGAAAGATGGATTTGAGACTTGAGTACGTATAAAACAATGCTAATGCTATTTTTATCACGGAAGGTATTCGTGTAATTATCTCTAGTTATTCTACAAAAATAAAGTTCCTCAGTTTTTGTTATATGCAAAATATCTTGCCCTTTACTCCCACTAAAATCCAAAAATATTTGGAATATTGCAAATTTCTCTTCGTGATTATTTAAAACTATCATTGTTTTATGGTTCCTGTCAATATTATTGCATTTACTTCAATAATAAATGGTGGGTTTCATCAAATAGGTCAATAACTTGCTTCCGAGATAGCGCGTGAAACGTCTCCGGGCTCGGAATTTTTTTTCGCGAAAATCGGTGTAGTTTTAGTGTCTAGTGGTGTTCTAGAGTTGTTATCCCCTCCAAAACACCGTTTTCTCTCACTCAATGTCCGTCTATGTCATAGAAGACGACATGATGAAGGGAAATAATTTTATATTGAAAATCCTGGAAGTACAGTCGCTTGTTACGGCCTATTTTATTAGTTCTAGTGTATACATCATGTTTATATATGTTTTTTAGTGTTTATTTAGTCATTTTAGATGATATTAGATGATATTAGCGTAATAAGAAAATTATTCCTGGCACCGGAGTAGCCAGAGTGGGAATGCTGGAGCGCATTCCTGATTGGCTCCCACTACCGGGAAGCTCCACCCACACTCATATAGTGCCATGTAGTCAATTATAACATTAGAATGAATAATACAAGTAATAGCAATAAAAAAACGGAAAAAAAATGAAAAAAATTACGGGATGCAAGCAGTCATGTTGGTGGCGCCGATGTCACCATACATGATATAAATGGCTGTAATTCCTTGTAGAAACGTCGTTGAACATTGATTCTGGTACCATTGTGTAGCCAGAGAGTTAAGTTATTTTTCTATACCATTAACTCAATTTTCATATTTTTTCGAATATTTTTTCGCTCGAGCTGCGCGCTGTGGGAGACGGTTACCCCCCTCCTTAAAGATAGATTTACATGCACAAATGAAGGAACTCTATGTGGCACTTACCTTTATTGAAGACTGATGTGTCTGGGTGGAAGAGAGAGAGGAGGGGAGAGGGAAGAGACCCTATTTTTTTGGAAGGGAAATCCCCCTCCATAAGGAAAATAGGTACCAAGTCCTCATCTGGGGTCACTTCCCTTCTTTGTCTTTTAATCCCACTAGGACCAGCTTGAGAGTCACTGCACATCTGTGCCACTAAATATCTGTCCAGAGAGCTGTGTGTCTGGCATCTCTGCATACCTGCTACACTCCCTGCATATATGCTACACTCCCTGTATATATGCTACACTCCCTGCATGCATGCTACACTCCGTGCATACATGCTACACTCCCTGCATACCTGCTACACTCCCTGCATGCATGCTACACTCCCTGCATGCATGCTACACTCCCTGCATACATGCTACATTCTTTGCATGCATACTACACTCCCTGCATGCATCCTACACTCATTGCATACATGTTACACTCCCTGCATACATGCTACACTCCCTGCATGCATGCTACACTCCCTGCATACATGCTACATTCTTTGCATGCATGCTACACTCCCTGCATGCATCCTACACTCATTGCATACATGTTACACTCCCTGCATACATGCTACACTCCCTGCATGCATCCTACACTCATTGCATACATGTTACACTCCCTGCATACATGCTACACTCCCTGCATGCATCCTACACTCATTGCATACATGTTACACTCCCTGCATACATACTACACTCCCTGCATACATGCTACACTCCCTGTATGCATGCTACATTCCCTGCATACCCGCTACACTCCCTGCATGCATGCTACACTCCCTGCATGCATGCTACACTCCCTGCATACATGCTACATTCTTTGCATGCATGCTACACTCCCTGCATGCATCCTACACTCATTGCATACATGTTACACTCCCTGCATACATGCTACACTCCCTGCATACATGCTACACTCCCTGTATGCATGCTACATTCCCTGCATACATGCTACACTCCCTGCATACATGCTACACTCCCTGTATGCATGCTACACTCTCTGCATACATGCTACACTCCATGCATGCATGCTACACTCCCTGCATGCATATTACACTCCCTGCATACATGCTACACTCCCTGTATGCATGCTACACTCCCTGCATACATGCTATACTCCTGCATACATGCTACACTCCCTGCATGCATACTACACTTCCTGCATGCATATTACACTCCCTGCATACATGCTACACTCCCTGTATGCTTGCTACACTCTGCATATATGCTACACTCCTTGTATACATGCTACACTCCCTGCATGCGTGCTGCACTCTTAAATTCCATCGTGTTTCTCACTTTATTTACCAAAGGACTGGCACGAGGAGCTTTCTTTGGGCCCATGGTAGCTTATTTCGTAGTCACACACAA
>WNWK01046784.1:0-14181 GCA_009830355.1 Cherax destructor
AGCCATTCATACTACCAGCCATTCATAATACCAGCCATTCATACTACCAGTCATTCATACTACCAGCTATTCATACTACCAGTCATTCATACTACCAGCCATTCATACTACCAGTCATTCATAATACCAGCCATTCATATTACCAACCATTCATACTACCAGTCATTCATACTATCAGCCATTCATACTACTATCTATTCATACTACCAGACTTTCATACTACCAGTCATTCATACTACCAGCCATTCACACTACCAGCCATTCATAATACCAGTCATTCATACTACCAACCATTCATAATACCAGTCATTCATACTATCAGCCATTCATACTACCAACAATTCATACTACCAGCCATTCATACTACCAGCCATTCATACTACCATCTATTCATACTACCAGACTTTCATACTACCAGTCATTCATACTTCCAGCCATTCACACTACCAGCCATTCATACTACCAACCATTCATACTACCAGTCATTCATAATACCAGCCAATAATACTACCAGTCATTCATACTACCAGCTATTCATACTACCAGTCATTCATACTACCAGCCATTCATACTACCAGTCATTCATAATACCAGCCATTCATATTACCAACCATTCATACTACCAGTCATTCATACTACCAACCATTCATAATACCAGTCATTCATACTATCAGCCATTCATACTACCAACAATTCATACTACCAGCTATTCATACTACCAGCCATTCATACTACCAGCCATTCATACTACCAGCTATTCATACTACCAGACATTCATACTACCAGACTTTCATACTACCAGTCATTCATACTACCAGTCATTCATACTACCAGCCATTCAAACTACCAGCCATTCACACTACCAGCCATTCATACTACCAGCCATTCACACTACCAGCCATTCATACTACCAGCCATTCATACTACCAGCCATTCACACTACCAGCCATTCATACTACCAGCCATTCATACTACCAGTCATTCATACTACCAGTCATTCATACTACCAGACATTCATACTACCAGCAATAAGCTAAACATAAAAAAAATTACGATATAGCATGATATTTTCATTACAGTTATTAACAAAAATATCTATTTTAATATAGTAAATAATACTTATAAAAAAATGAAGATAGCCTTTTCACTAACTAGAGACATGACTTCTGTTACTTCTTTCTTGTTCATATCTAGTGATTTTGGTGCCCAGAATTAGGACAACTTCCTGCGGAATCTCCTAGATGTAGATTATCATGTATCTGTGAAGGTTGTTGCCAATCTTCTTAGGAAAAGTATAATAGAAAAAGACAATAATAACAAGAAAAATAAACACTTTATTTTAATAGAAAGAAATGTAAATAATAAATACGTAAATATGATTATAATAATCCTATCTTAAGAAAAATGAAAAATGAAAACAAAAAATATAAATATCTGATCCAAAGCTAGGTATTTACGGTAGTGTTGATCGTGTTAACACAGAAGCAATGAATCCATGTTAGACTCCGTGGTGGTATTGTTGTTGTTGTTGTTGTTGCCTCGATGTTTCCCACAATTCCATCAGTTTCCAACATCCACAATGTCACAAATGATATCAGGGACTCAGGTGAAGGTTGTTCCCTGGTAAAGTACAGTTGCCAGAGGTCTCTAGAGTGTGGACTTAGGAACTACTGACGTAGTGAAGAATTGGTGGTAATGACTTTCTCACTTGTTGAGTACGCCGGCCACCCACTCAGCCTTGAATCCGATGATCCGTGCGGCACAGAGGACTGTGAAGGAAACCACAATAATTACTCACCACTCTAGCATTAATTTACATAGTAGGCATAAGGCCTTTAAAAGAAATGGCGAAACGGTAATAAATAACTTTACCAAAAACCAAGGCAGGACATAGCAGAAGTTAATGTTGTTAAACATGAGTGAAGCTCCAAAATAATTAAAGAGTGAAGCTCTTGAACATAAAATAATGAAGATACGAGCAGCCGTGAAGTACTTACAGTGAGATCGAGCGTGGTCAGTCGAGTGATTTCAACCTGTGGCCGGAGCCCAGCATTACACCTCTCACCGGGTTAAAAAGGGGGGGGGGGTATAGCAGCAGCTAGACACTCACCCCACCTTAACCAGCAAACTACCATTCAACCATCACTCTACATACCTTCACCCTTTCATCACTCCTATCTATGGACTTTTCCCTCACAGTATTTTTCTCACCTGTATTTCAAGAAGGACATCATGTGCTCCTGGTAATTTAGTTGCTTGATCGAGATCATGTGAACGGTGAAGGTTCTCTGTTCATTTTACATTCCTGCAATTTTTGCCTGCCTTGAAGGGTGCCTTTAGTACATGGCAATTTTACAACCTAGAGAGAGCGAGTGACTTGAAGAGTGCCATTAATGCTCGGCATTTCTCTCTTTTTCAAAGATCTGGTTTTCCAACCTATCATTTTCCGTGCAGATGGGATAATGACCTTATTGTGTTTCTTTAATGTGAGATCATCTGACATTATCACTCCCAGGTCTCTCACATTAAGCTTATGCTCTGTTGAGTAATCTGAGTTTGTCTTGTACTCCGATGTTATTTTTATTTCCTCATTCCTGTAGCATAGCAACTGAAATTTGTCCTCACTGAACATGATAGTGTTGTCAGTAGTCCGCTAGATAACTTGGTTAACATCAGCTTGAAGGTTCGTTGTGTCTTCCAAGGATGTCACTCTTATGTAGATTATGGTATCATCTGCGATGGGTGATACAGTGCAATGGTTTATGTCCTGTCTGGCTGAAAATGAAATGAGAATAAAAAGTAGAGCGAGTACTGTGTCTTGGAGAATACAACTCTTCACTGTAGCAGCCAGTAGGGCGAGTACTGTGTCTTGGAGAATACAACTCTTCACTGTAGCAGCCAGTAGGGCGAGTACTGTGTCTTGGAGAATACAACTCTTCACTGTAGCAGCCAGTAGGGCGAGTACTGTGTCTTGGAGAATAGAACTCTTCACTGTAGCAGCCAGTAAGGCGAGTACTGTGTCTTGGAGAATACAACTCTTCACTGTAGCAGCCAGTTATTTTTACTCCCATTAATATTACATTTAAGGTTCTATTAATTAACAAGTTTAATATCCATCTGCCCACCGTACCAGGTATTCCCTCTGCCAGTATTGTGTGCGCAGTTACCTCAGCGATGAAATTGGCAAAACACTTTCGTAAAATCGGTGTATACTGCAAGCCAAGATGCAGGAGCATCGTGTTCTCAACCCATGGCAAGACGCAGGAGCATCGTGTTCTCAACCCATGGCAAGATGCAGGAGCATCGTGTTCTCAACCCATGACAAGATGCAGGAGCATCGTGTTCTCAACCCATGGCAAGATGCAGGAGCATCGTGTTCTCAACCCATGGCAAGATGCAGGAGCATCGTGTTCTCAACCCATGTGCAAGACGCAGGAGCATCGTGTTCTCAACCCATGGCAAGATGCAGGAGCATCGTGTTCTCAACCCATGGCAAGACGCAGGAGCATCGTGTTCTCAACCCATGGCAAGATGCAGGAGCATCGTGTTCTCAACCCATGCAAGATGCAGGAGCATCGTGTTCTCAACCCAAGGCAGACACAGGATGCGATCGTGTTCTCAACCCATGGCAAGATGCAGGAGCATCGTGTTCTCAACCCATGCAAGATGCAGGAGCATCGTGTTCTCAACCCATGGTCAAGATGCAGGAGCATGTGTTCTCAACCCATGGCAAGATGCAGGAGCATCGTGTTCTCAACCCATGGCAAGATGCAGGAGCATCGTGTTCTCAACCCATGGCAAGATGCAGGAGCATCGTGTTCTCAACCCATGGCAAGATGCAGGAGCACGTTCTCAACAAATGGGATGTTCTCAACCCATGGCAAGATGCAGGAGCATCGTGTTCTCAACCCATGGCAAGATGCAGGAGCATCGTGTTCTCAACCCATGGCAAGATGCAGGAGCATCGTGTTCTCAACCATGGCAAGATGCAGGAGCATCGTGTTCTCAACCCATGGCAAGATGCAGGAGCATCGTGTTCTCAACCCATGGCAAGATGCAGGAGCATCGTGTTCTCAACCCATGGCAAGATGCAGGAGCATCGTGTTCTCAACCCATGGCAAGATGCAGGAGCATCGTGTTCTCAACCCATGGCAAGAGCAGGAGCATCGTGTTCTCAACCCATGGCAAGATGCAGGAGCATCGTGTTCTCAACCCATGGCAAGATGCAGGAGCATCGTGTTCTCAACCCATGGCAAGATGCAGGAGCATCGTGTTCTCAACCCATGGCAAGATGCAGGAGCATCGTGTTCTCAACCCATGGCAAGATGCAGGAGCATCGTGTTCTCAACCCATGGCAAGATGCAGGAGCATCGTGTTCTCAACCCATGGGAAGATGCAGGAGCATCGTGTTCTCAACCCATGGCAAGATGCAGGAGCATCGTGTTCTCAACCCATGGCAAGATGCAGGAGCATCGTGTTCTCAACCCATGGCAAGATGCAGGAGCATCGTGTTCTCAACCCATGGCAAGATGCAGGAGCATCGTGTTCTCAACCCATGGCAAGATGCAGGAGCACGTGTTCTCAACCCATGGCAAGATGCAGGAGCATCGTGTTCTCAACCCATGGCAAGATGCGGAGCATCGTGTTCTCAACCCATGGCAAGATGCTGGAGCACGTGTTCTCAACCCATGGCAAGATGCAGGAGCATCGTGTTCTCAACTCCATGGCAAGATGCTGGAGCATCGTGTTCTCAACCCATGGCAAGATGCAGGAGCATCGTGTTCTCAACCCATGGCAAGATGCAGGAGCATCGTGTTCTCAACCCATGGCAAGATGCAGGAGCATCGTGTTCTCAACCCATGGCAAGATGCAGGAGCATCGTGTTCTCAACCCATGGCAAGATGCAGGAGCATCGTGTTCTCAACCCATGGCAAGATGCAGGAGCATCGTGTTATCAACCCATGGCAAGATGCTGGAGCATCGTGTTCTCAACCCATGGCAAGATGCAGGAGCATCGTGTTCTCAACCCATGGCAAGATGCAGGAGCATCGTGTTCTCAACCATTGCAAGATGCAGGAGCATCGTGTTCTCAACCCATGGCAAGATGCAGGAGCATCGTGTTCTCAACCCATGGCAAGATGCAGGAGCATCGTGTTCTCAACCCATGGCAAGATGCAGGAGCATCGTGTTCTCAACCCATGGCAAGATGCTGGAGCATCGTGTTCTCAACCCATGGCAAGATGCTGGAGCAGCGTGTTCTCAACCCATGGCAAGATGCAGGAGCATCGTGTTCTCAACCCATGGCAAGATGCTGGAGCATCGTGTTCTCAACCCATGGCAAGATGCAGGAGCATCGTGTTCTCAACCCATGGCAAGATGCAGGAGCATCGTGTTCTCAACCCATGGCAAGATGCAGGAGCATCGTGTTCTCAACCCATGGCAAGATGCAGGAGCATCGTGTTCTCAACCCATGGCAAGATGCAGGAGCATCGTGTTCTCAACCCATGGCAAGATGCAGGAGCAGTCGTGTTCTCAACCCATGGCAAGATGCAGGAGCATCGTGTTCTCAACCCATGGCAAGATGCAGGAGCATCGTGTTCTCAACTCCATGGCAAGATGCAGGAGCATCGTGTTCTCAACCCATGGCAAGATGCAGGAGCATCGTGTTCTCAACCCATGGCAAGATGCAGGAGCATCGTGTTCTCAACCCATGGCAAGATGCAGGAGCATCGTGTTCTCAACCCATGGCAAGATGCAGGAGCATCGTGTTCTCAACCCATGGCAAGATGCAGGAGCATCGTGTTCTCAACCCATGGCAAGATGCAGGAGCATCGTGTTCTCAACCCATGGCAAGATGCAGGAGCATCGTGTTCTCAACCCATGGCAAGATGCAGGAGCAGCGTGTTCTCAACCCATGGCAAGATGCAGGAGCAGCGTGTTCTCAACCCATGGCAAGATGCAGGAGCAGCGTGTTCTCAACCCATGGCAAGATGCAGGAGCATCGTGTTCTCAACCCATGGCAAGATGCAGGAGCAGCGTGTTCTCAACCCATGGCAAGATGCAGGAGCATCGTTTTCTCAACCCATGGCAAGATGCAGGAGCAGAGTGTTCTCAACCCATGGAAAGATGCAGGAGCAGCGTGTTCTCAACCCATGGCAAGATGCAGGAGCATCGTGTTCTCAACCCATGGCAAGATGCAGGAGCATCGTGTTCTCAACCCATGGCAAGATGCAGGAGCAGCGTGTTCTGAACCCATGGCAAGATGCAGGAGCATCGTGTTCTCAACCCATGGCAAGATGCAGGAGCATCGTGTTCTCAACCCATGGCAAGATGCAGGAGCAGCGTGTTCTCAACCCATGGCAAGATACAGGAGCAGCGTGTTCTCAACCCATGGCTGATCTGGGTCTGGCATCTGCTGTGCTAACATTTCCTTCTTACAACCATTTCAATAATCTTGAAAGTGTGGGAGGTTAGCACTATCAATCTACAGTTTTTGTAGAATTGCTACCACCTTTGTGGAGTGGGTATATCTTTTTTTTAATAGCTGTGGAAGAGTCTAGTGTCGAGGCTCTTACAGGAAATATGTTACTCTCTCCAGGTAAACTCCAGGGCCTGATATAGAGTGCATTGTCATGTAAATAATGAAGTTTTCGAAACCAAGTGTGTTAAGGTTGTATTAGATATTATTGATATGTCTGTAGTGGTCTGCCTCTTGCTCGTGAAAATCTCATTTAGGTCGTCAATCTTTGGCCTAAAAAATGTTGGTATATGAGTATTTTACTCATTTTTTTATTGTAGTCATTATATGTTCCATCTACATCAGATGATCGATTCAGTATGATTTTGTATTTGATTTTACATGTAAGAAGAAATATTTGGGATTTCTCTCAGTTACACTAATGGAATTTTGCTCCTTCTTTCTCTCCTAGGCTCTGTATGATGCATTTAATTTGATCTCAACTTTTTTTCCATTTCTCTAGCCAGTCTTACTTTTAGTTCTTCATAGAGTCTGTTGCCTTCCCAGCCAGCAACTTGAAGTTACCATCCCAGTCCCACCCTGGGGTCGACACAGTCCCACCCTGGGGTCGACACAGTCCCACCCTGGGGTCGACACAGTCCCACCCTGGGGTCGACACAGTATAATACAATGCTATATTGTTTGTATTCAGACAGGCGGAGATTAGGAGGGGATTAAAATATATATAAAAACATGAAAAAAGGATATAAATAAAATTTGAGAGAAAAGAAAGGTAGGGCTCGATTCTCTCAATTAAGAATGTATACTGCCACCACCTGTATTAGTAGTAGTAGTAGAAGTGGTAGTAGTAGTAGTGGTAGTGGTAGTAGTAGTAGTAGTAGTGGTAGTAGTAGTAGTAGTAGTAGTAGTAGTGGTGGTGGTGAAAAGACGTAAAGTTCCAGCAGAAGAGAGACAGAATTGGGCTAGAACAGGAGAACCCAGTAAGAATAATATAGAATAGTTACGGCATAAACTATTAGTTGTGACAAATACTGGCTCTTAGGGCAGCATGACCTGGAAACTGAGCAGTTTTGACTCTCCAGAGGGAAGGTGCATTTAATATGTATAGAACAGTTTACTCCCCCATGAACCCTGTATACATGGGTCAAGGGTTAATAAATATAATCAGACGATAAACATTTGTAAGAACCTATACTGAAAGACATTTGAAATATTCAAAAGTATAAAAACAATCTTACAACTTAGTGTAACAAGACTCACCTCACAAATAATCTCCACCTAATTACCGCTCTTATAACCACTTTAAAACTCTGCTCTTCACTCCTCAAGAGGTTTCCAAGGAACTCTGCCTTAATAATTATTAATATATATTAGTCCTCGTCTTGCCTTATCATAATGTATCCGAGTAATTTCCTGATCCAGTTGCTATACATATTCCTTCATCAGGTTAGAATCTTATTATCCATGGAGACATTCAAGTGTTTAGTCCACATGTCTGGTCTTCTCTGGTAGTGCTGTTTTTACCTCAAGGAACAAAGGTTGGCAAGTTCTCTAGTAACTTTGTCATTTCTTCAGGGTGCCTGGTTGCCGCAGCAGGAACTGATATGGATACCTGTGGACCTTCTGTTTACCTAAGCCTTGACCTAGTGTTCCCTTCAATGCTTTGAAAATTAAGCATTTTCAGTTGCTCTAAATTACTTTTCAGAAAAGGCAATGATGGTGTATGACATTACTCTGCTTAATTATACTGCAGTCATTTACTACACATGAGTTACAGAACCATGTACATAATAAGCAGTGAAGAATAAGGATAGATATAGGTAAGAGATACATGTTAAGGACAGTCATGAAATTTTCACAACGAGTATTTATCACAGCCAACATAGCTATGACTCGAGGGTCTGAGTTGTGTTGGTACAAAATTCTCGTCCTTCGTAATGCTGTGTCTGGAGCATACCTCTAGTGCCAGTGAATTCATCCTGTCGAAATATGAGCTGTATAGAGGGAGTGCCTCTGCCTTTCGAACATGCAACTTCTCATCGTGGAACATGTTTCGACTGCCATCGAGACCATCACCTAGAAATAATGGTTCAGGTCCTGGTTTATCAAACTGTCTTCTCAGCATATTTCTATAAGCGCATGATTTTGTTGTTAAGGTTGTTAAATATTCGCTCATGACTGAGTGTGTTTGGTTGATTAGGGTCAGTGAGTATGTTAATTTTTTTATCAACACATCGGCCGTTTCTCACCGAGGCAGGGTGACCCGAAAAGAAGAAACACTTTAATCATCATTCACTTCATCACTGTCTTGCCAGAGGTGTGCCTACACTACAGTTAAAAAACTGCAACATATTAGCACCCCTCCTTCAGGACTCAAGTCCGGCTAACCGGTTTCCTTGAATTCCTTCATAAATGTTACATTGCTCACACTCCAACAGCACGTCAAGTCATAAAAACCATTCGTCTTCACTCGCTCCTAACACGCTCACGCACGCTTGCTGAAAGTCCAAGCCCCTCGGACACAAACCATGCTTTACTCCCTCCCTCCAACCATTCCAAGGATGACCCATACCCCGCCTTCCCTCTACTACAGGTTTATATGCCCTCCAAGTCATTCTATTTTGTTCCATTCTCTCTAAATGTCTAAACCACCTCAACAATCTTTCCTCTGCCCTCTAAGTAATGCTTTTAGAATCTCCCGCACCTCCTTCTAATCCCCAAGCTAAGGATTCTCTGCATTATATTCACACCACACATTGCCCTCAGACATGACATCTCCACTGCCTCCAGCCTTCTCCTTGTTGCAACATTCACCACCCCCTGCTGCTTCACACTCAGAAAAGAGCGTTGGTACCATTATACTTTCGTACATTCTCCTTTTTACTAACATGGATAACGTTCTTTGTATATTTATAATTTATGTTAATTTTTGGTGTGAGTATCCTGTCTTCAACAATATTATGTGAATATGAGGTCTAGAGTATTCTCTAGTGTACTCGATACACCTATTTGATTGAATAAGGTGAATTTGTAGTAATCCTAAGAGTTCATTTAAGTGAGATTGTTCATCCAAACTGACTCCTAGGATTCTCTCTGCTATTAGAGTTTTCATTACTTTCCTCCATTTTGGGTGTCCTAAATTTAATTTATGTTTATTAACACATAGGCCGTTTCCCACCAAGGCAGGGTGGCCTGAAAAGGAAAAACTTTCATCATCATTCACTCCATCACTGTCTTGCCAGAGGCGTGTTTACACTACAGCTACGAAACTGCAACATTAACACCCCTCCTTCAGAGTGCCGGCACTGTACTTCCCGTCTCCAGGAATCAAGTCCGGCCTGCCGGTTTCCCTGAAACCCTTCATAAATGTTACCTTGCCTACACTCCAACAGCACGTCAAGTTCTAAAAACCATTTGTCTCCATTCGCTCCTATCTAACACGCTCACGCACGCTTGCTGGAAGTCCAAGCCCCTCGCACACAAAACTTCCTTTACCCCCTCCCTCCAACCTTTTCTAGGCCGTCCACTACCCCGCCTTCCCTACACTTCAGATTTATACACTCTCGAAGTCACTCTATTTTGTTCCATCTTCTTTATATGTCCAAACCATCTCAACAACCCCTCCTCAGCTCTCTGGATAATAGTTTTGATATACCCACACTTCCTCCTAATCTCCAAACTATGGATTCTCTGCATTATATTCACATGACACATTACCCTCAGACACGACATCTCAACTGCCTCTAGCCTTCTCCTTGTTGCAACATTCACAACCCATGTCTCACACCCATACAAGAGTGTTGGTATAACTATACTCTCATTCATTCCCCTCTTTGCTTTCATGGATAAAGTTCTCTGTCTCCACAAGCTTCTAAGTGCACCACTCACCTTTTTCCCCTCGTTAATTCTATAATTCACCTCATCCTTCATATACCCATCTGCTGACACATCCACTCCCAAATATCTGAAAACATTCACCTCCTCCATACTCTCTCCCTCCAATCTTCCGTTATCTAATTTTTTGTTATCCTCATCACCTTACTCTTTCCTATATTCACTTTTAATTTCCTTCTTTTACACACCCTACCAAACTCATCCACCAACCTCTGCAACTTCTCTTCAGAATCCCCCAAAAGCACAGTGTCATCAGCAAAGAGCAACTGTGACAACTCCTACTTTGTGTTAGATTCTTTATCTTTTAACCCCACACCTCTTGCCAACACACGAGCATTCACTTCTCTTACAACTCCATCTATAAATATATTGAACAACTATGGTGACATCACACATCCCTGTCTAAGGCCCACTTTTACTGGGAAATAATCTCCCTCTCGCCTTCATACTCTAACCTGAGCCTCACTATCCTCGTAAAAACTTTTCACCGCTTTCAATAACCTACCTCCTATTCCATTCATTTGCAACATCTGCCACATTGCCCCCCTATCCACCCAAATCCATAAATGCCACAAACACCTCTTTACACTTATCTAAATATTGTTCCCCTATATGTTTCATTGTAAACACTTGGTCTACACACCCCCTACCCTTCCTAAAGCCTCCTTGTTCATCTGTTATCCTGCTCTCCGTCTTACTCCTAATTCTTTTAATAATAACTCTACCATACACTTTACCAGGTATACTCAACAGACTTATTCCCCAATAATTTTTACACTCTCTTTTGTCCCCTTTGCCTTTATACAAAGGAACTATGCATACTCTCTGCCAATCCCTAGGTACCTTAGCCTCTTCCATACATTTATTAAATGAAAACACTAACCACTCTAAAATTATATCCCCACCTGCCTTTAACATTTCTATCTTTATCCCATCAATCCCAGCTGCTTTACCCCTTTCATTCTACTCACTGCCTCACGAACTTCCTCGACACTCACAACTGGTTCTTCCTCACTCCTATAAGATGTTATTCCTCCTTGCCCTATACACGAAATCACAGCTTCCCTGTCTTCATCAACATTTAACAATTCCTCGAAATATTCCCTCCATCTTCCCGATACCTCTAACTATCCATTTAATAACTCTCCTCTCCTATTTTTAACTGACAGATCCATTCTTTCCCTAGGCTTTCTCAACTTATTAATCTCACTCCAATACTTTTTCTTATTTTCAACAAAATTTGTTGACAAAATCCCACCCACTCTCTCATTTGCTCTCTTTTTACATTGCTTCACCACTTTATTAACTTCTCTTTTTCTCTCCATATACTCCTCCCTCCTTACATCACTTCTACTTTGTAAAAACCTCTCATATGCTAACTTTTTCTTGTTCCCTCCCGTACCCACTTTCCTATAACCACAAACTTCTGCTGAACACTCTAACACTATATTCTTAAGCTTACCCCATACCTCTTCTACCCCACTGCCTATACTCTCACTAGCCCATCTGTCCTCCAATAGTTGTTTATATCGTACCCTAACCCCCTCCTCCTTCAGTTTATAAATCTTCACTTCTCTCTTACTTGCTGTTTCCATTCTCCTTGTATCCCATCTACCTTTTACTCTCACTGTACCTACAACTAAAAAGTGATCTGATATATCTGTGGCCCTATAAACATGTTCATCCTGAATTCTACCCAACAGTCTTTTATCTACCAATATGTAGTCCAACAAACTACTGTCATTTCGCCCTACATCATATCTTGTATACCTATTTATCCTCTTTTTCTTAAAATATGTGTTACTTATAACCAAACCTCTTTCTATACAAAGTTCAATCAAATGCTCCCCATTATCATTAATATCTGGCATCCCAAACTTACCTACCACACCCTCTCTAAACGCTTCTCCTACTTTAGCATTTAGGTCCCCTCCCACGACTACTCTCTCATATGGCTCAAAAGTTCCTACACACTCGCTTAACATCTACCAAAATCTTTCTCTCTCCTCTACACTCCTCTCTTCTCCAGGTGCATACACACTTATTATGACCCACTTTTCACATCTGACCCTTATTTTAATCCACATAATCCTTGAATTTATACATTTATGTTCCCTCTTATCTCTCCATAACTGATCCTTCAACATTATTGCTACTCCTTCCTTAGCTCTAACTCTCTCAGATACTCCTGACTTAATCCAATTTATTTCTCCCCACTGAAACTCGCCTAACCCCCTTCAGCTTTGTTTCGCTTAGGGCCAGGACATCCAACTTCTTTTCATTCATAACATCAGCAATTATCTCTTTCTTATCATCTGCACTACATCCACGCACATTCAAACAACCCAGTTTTATGAAGTTTTTCCTTATCTTGTTTTTAGTAATTTATACAGGAGAAGGGGTTACTAGCCCATTGCTCCCGGCATTTAGTCGCTTCTTACGACACGCATGGCTTACGGAGGAAGAATTCTGTTCAACTTCCCCATGGAGATAAGCAGAAATAAACAAGAACAAGAACTAGGAAGAAAAATAGAAGAAAATCCCAGAGTTGTTAGTATCTATATGCTTGTACATGCATGTGTAGTGTGACCTAAGTGTAAGTAGAAGTAGCAAAACATACCTGCAACCTTGCATGTTTATGAGACAGAAAAAGACACCAGCAATCCTACCATCCTACCTCCCTGGGTGGTTGCTGTCTACCATCCTACTACCACAGGACGGTAGTACCTCCCTGGGTGGTTGCTGTCTACCATCCTACTACCACAGGACGGTAGTACCTCCCTGGGTGGTTGCTGTCTACCATCCTACTACCACAGGACGGTAGTACCTCCCTGGGTGGTTGCTGTCTACCAACCTACTACCACAGGACGGTAGTACCTCCCTGGTTGGTTGCTGTCTACCAGCCTACTACCACAAGAGGAAGTTCTCCTTGGGTTTTCAAGGCTACTAAACCCGGACGGTAGTACCTCCTGGGGGGTTGCTGTCTACCAAACTCTACCACAGACGAGTACCTCCCCGGTGGTTGTGTCTACATCCTACTACACAGGACGGTAGTACTCCCTGGGTGGTTGCTGTCTACCAACCTACTACCACAGGACGTTAGTACCTCCCTGGTTGTTGTTCTAAGTTTTTAAAGGAGGTGGTCTCCCTGGGTGGTTTCTGTCACAACCTCTTCCAGGGGCGGGAGTACCCCTGGGGGGTTTTTCTAAAACCATACCACAGGACTAAATTTCCCCGGGGGGTTGTGTCTACCCAAAACCAAAGGAGGGTACCCCCGGTTGGTTGTGTCTCCAACCTCACCCCAGGGCGGTAGTCTCGCTGGTTTGGTTTCTTCACCAGCCACACCCAGGACGGAGTACCTCCCCGGGGGGTTTTGTCTACCAACCTACTACCCGGGGGGTGTACCCCCCTGGGTGGTTGCTGTCTAAACCTTTCTCCCGGACGGGAGTACCCCCCTGGGGGGTTTCTGTCTACCAACCTACTCCACAGGATTTATCCCCCGGGTTTGTTCTACCAACCATACCACAGGACGGGAGACCTCCTGGGTGGTTGCTGTCCACCAACCATAAATTTAAACACCAATAAATGGAATTTTGGGTAATTGAAGGATTTTCAAGAAGTTCTCCATTTCATTAATTGTCTTTTAACTTTGGAAATTTCTGGTGGTTTAAATGCAATAAATAGATTTTGATTTTAATTTTAACACCAAAATTTTAGTCAGCTTAGCATAAAAAAAAGTCCCCTTCCCTAGTTGCCAGTTTTTTCCCGGGCGATCTGAGTAGATCGTTCAGGTTATTTATACGGTTAAT